>JALJCO010008075.1:0-23175 GCA_023101725.1 Atherinomorus stipes | reverse complement strand
TTAAACTTCTGCAGTGTAATGATTTAAGCCTAAACGCATTCCAGGTTGTAAATGCAACAGCAGCTCGTTCGAATGTGCATTTTTGTTTATTATTTCGTAGAGCACTGTGTATTTGCCCTTAGCAGGAAAAGCACTTGATCAAATTTCCACAATTTGATAAATGCCATCACACAGCCTTCTCCTCTACAGTATTGATCACAACTGATGGCTGAGTGAAAAATACACAAACATCAGTTGGCTTAACAGCCTCTGGCTCTGATTTAACTTGTTTCACCATCAGGATGTTTCCGTCCCTGGAGACTCTGCAATTGAAAATGCTGCTGTCTCCATCAGCCAGGATTTCAGAGTCAGACTGAGGTGCTCAGATGTCAGCAGGTCTTCCTTCATCTCTGTTCTAGTTCTGTGGAACTGGTGCTGATCTTGGGCAGGTCCAGGGCAGTTCTCTTGTGGACGTGCCTGCTTTATCCCTCCCTCCCTTTAGCATCTCCCAGGCAAGTCAACTGTGGGTCTCCAGGGCAGCAGGACAGACTCCACCCCTGACTCCACCTCACCTGGTAGACTGAAAGAAGCAGCTTCTACTATGACCAACAAGCAGCAGCAGCTGCGATGGAGACTGGTCCTACTGGGAGAACTGGTCCTGTTCCTCTTCCCCAGCATTAGTAGAAGATACTTCTTTCAACAGAGAAACTTCCAGAAGCTTCACATCATCTAACGGATGAAAGTCAAACAGCTTTCAATGAACAGACACGTTGCAAAGCAGCTCAGATCAGAGCTGGAAGAAGCTCCTCTGAACACAAACACATGTTCAACACTGACCTTCTTCTGTCTGGAAGCTTCCTGTAACGATACACCAACTCACGATTCGATTCATATCACGATTTTTGCCCCAGGATTCAATACACCTAATGATTTTTTAAATTGGAGAAGTATTTTATTTAAATAACATTTATAGTAACATTAAACATCATGTAACAAATAACCTGAACATAGCTGAACACCCAGAATAATAAAAATTAATGAATGAATAACAAAAGGAATAACATTTCTCTTTTCTCAAAGAAAATAATGTTTTTGAAAAATAAAAATAATTGAACTGTGCTGTTAATCAAAAATGAAGTTCAATGGGACTTCCGGTAGCTGACCAGGCATGATGCACATGTAGTTCTGAGCTCAGTCTTAAAAGTCCTATAAATACACAAAATATCCTACAGTTCAGATACTACCCTAGTTTAAGTTAAGTATAAGTATCACTACAAAATGTCGAGCAGAAGAGGAGCGACAAATAAATCGAGACACTGGACGAAAGAAATGTTTTGTGTCAAGCATTGGAGGATACTTCAAACAGCGCCATCCTATTAGCATTGGAGGAAATCATACTCTCAAAGATCTATATGATAGAAATGGTTTGATTTCACTCCAAGAGCTTAAAGGAATATTCCACCCACAGAATGATGTAACTTTATCTTCCCCTCATGGTGAGAAAGACTCTGCAGCACTTTTTAATATCTCAAATGCATCCGCGATCAGGAAGGCTTCTCGTTCCCCCAACTTTCATATAATGGAGTTCACCGGGGTCCGAGCCAAAAAGGTCCATACAAGTCCACAAAAACTTGTCAATATTCCTCCATACTGCTCGTCCAATGTAATCCAAGTGTCCTGAGTGGGTAGCGTCCAGAATTTACTGGAAACCATCATTTAGTAGATTTTTAGAGACTAAACAGTACTACATCAGTACTACATCTTACTTTCGTGAAGCGCACATGCGTGTTCACGAAACTACGGAAGCCTCGGCGTTCAGAGCCTACTCTGCCGATAATACAAGCGTAGAAGAAGATATTCGCTGTTTACATTGTGTTAAGAGCGACAGAGCTGCAGAAAAACCGGGACAAACACAAGAGGGTCCAAGAGGGGTTGATATTGATTTCAAACAAAGAAAGAAAGAAAAAAGAGAACGCACGATCTCGTCTGCCGCGGCTTCCGTAGTTTCTTGAACGTGCATCAGCGTGCTTGCAGGAGATGCAATGTTCTACTGTTTAGGCTCTAAAATTACACTAAATGGCGTAGTTTTGAGTAAATTCTGGACACTACCCTCTCAGGACACTTGGATTACATTGGACGAGCAGTATGGAGGAATATTGACAAGTTTTTGTGGACTTTTATGGACCTTTTTGACTCGGACCCTTGCGTGTGGATGTACTATTCCTTTGAAGAATGCCATTCTCTTCCTGGATTTTCTTGGTTCTTTTATTTTACTGGTAAGATCCCCTAAGGAAAATTCAGGGCTCTGCCATTTTACCCATCTCTGTAAGTAAAGCAGCCTGGGGAGCAGTTGGTGGGGTTGTGGTTGAATTGATCGTCCTCTCTATTTAATCTTAACTCCATTACAGAGGCTGTGCATTGGTTTAGCTTATAACCCAGGTATACCATAAATATAGTGGGCGTGCCGCATTGTGGGTGGGGTCTGGTTAGGTGTAGGGCAAGGGCCAGGGTAGGGCTAGATTTCTACCCGTGCTCTCCATTGGCCTGGTGGAAGGGCATGTCGTTGAGTCACGCTCACACTACGACACGCCCACTCTATGACACGCCCCTGTCCTGCGAGCCGCAGACAGACCCTTCTCCATCATAGGCAGCATGAGATTTTAAAAAAAGGTTCTGTGTGGATGACATCACTTCCTGTGGAGACGTGGCTCACTGTAGCTGTGTTCGAAATTGCTCCCTATCATGGATGTAGTGCACCATACTGCATAGTAAGCACGCCATTTTGTAGTGTTGTTCGAATTCTGTTAACTACTTTTCATCCACTACAAAATACCCACAATGCACTGTGAAAGTCAGTGTACTTTTACTCCTGTATACCACAATGCAATGCAGCTGTGCTTTTTGTGATTGCAGAAGAAGAAAAATGCGCAGCAGCTGCGGGAACTGGGTGAAGAGCGTGACCGCTCTTTAATGTATAAAATGCTTTAGTGGCGTTGCTGTGTAGCTTTTAACAGTAATGATATTTGTTCGTAGCAGGAAAGCTTTTAACTGTTAGCTACCGCCACTGCACATCGCAGCAATACCTGGCGCAAATCTGCTGATGTCACCGTATGTAGTGTCCAAAATCTCCTCCCATCGTTCCCTAGTGTACATGATATAGTGGACTACATCATATATGTAGGGAACAGGCAGGGCCGTTTAAGGAATTATGGGGCCCCAAGCAAAATGGACTTGAAGGGCCCCCCGCACCCCCCCCAAAAAAGAATGCTGCAAACATAGTATTTTTTACATTTTAAAAATATGAAAAAAAGGATGCAACCACAACCATACCGTAATAAAAAATTATAGGATTACTTTTTAATAAATGGTCGGTCATAGCAGGGGGAACACACTACTGATGGAAACCATGTAATGGGAATGGACAAGTGTCCAAATTGGCCCCATCACTGACCGTCCACCGCTGGCTAACTACTGTCAGTCGCAGGTTGGATCGCAATATCTCAACAAGAAAAGCTTAAAAATGGGATTTTCAACCTGTCCATGTCCAATCTTAAAAACTCCAACTGTATGATGTAGTTTGTGACTAAAATAAGAAAGTAATATGGTTTGAAGCAGTTTTGGGTCTCCTTTCTGGAAGCAGAAGTTTCTTTCCCCAATGGCATATCTCAGAGAGAAAAGCTTAAAAGTGGGATTTTCAACTTCCATGTCCAATCTTAAAAATTCCAGCAGTATAGTGTAGCTAGTGTCTAAAATAAGAAAGAAAAGTGGTTTTGAAGCAGCTTGGGGTCTCTGTAACTGCTTGGAGTGTTGCCTGGTTAAAGCCATGGTGTCTTGGCAATTGCTTGGTTTTGCTTTTGCCTTGTTACAATGGCCCTGGGAACAGGGAATGAATGGATGATTTCAAACACAGCTTATGTCTGCTGTGAAACAAGATGGTGGATAAAATTACATAGCGTTGTTAGGTGAACAATGTTAGTGTTCCAGAAATAAGAAAAACTGGGATAGTTCGTGATTGTGATATTTTTTTGTTAAGGGGTGTAATGTTGAGTCATAATTTTTAAAAATTACATTCATCTGAGTCTTGAAGTGACTTGAGGCAAGATTAAGAAACGGAACTCGTGACTGGCGCTTCAGGTACCTGCAGCCACGAGCCAAGCCATCACGGGAGCACAAACTGGAGCTATAATGTTGTTTACTCACCTTTTTCTTCGTAGTTCCATCTCTTTTAGTGTCTTTCAGTTGATCTGGATGGGTTGCTTGACGGCAGAAGAATCCACAACTATAGCTTACAGTGTTTGAACTTACGCAGGCCACCGTCTTCTTCCTGGATCAGAAGCTCCAGATGTACAGTCATTTTGACGTCACGTCCGCAGGGCAGCGTGGGAGAATTCGGACACTGAATTGCAGCATTTGCAGCACTACAGCCTGCAACGGAGCTTGAAACGGGGTGGAAAGGTTCTTTTTGGTATTTTAGCGCTTCATCACCCATTAGTATTAAAAAAAGGGACATTCATGTTTGTTTTTTTTACTTCTGCTCTGGTCCTTTTCAAAACTCGACTGGACTATGTAAGTTGTTATCATCTCATTTTTAAAAGGCTAATTACTCAATCCGGCCCGCTTACCGTCAAGGGCAGCTGTTAGCACGCCTAGCAACGCAGTGAATGAGTGTCTCTGTCACGCCTGGCTCCATGTCAAACTACTGCAAGCTCACCCATGTCAGATCTACTGCAGATCCTTATCGGTTGTGGGTCCTCTTGTGTTGTTCTGGGTCGCTTCTTGCAATTTCTGGCTCCCTCGGTGTGGTGCTGCAGGCTTTTAGCTGAACTAGTGGACCTGAGGGCTGGAGATAGACTGCAGGGCAGCTGCTACAGGTCTGCTCCGGTTCTTGCTTGTAAAATGTGATTTCCGCAAATTCTCAGCATTATCACACTTTTCTAAACTGGCTGATGATCCACCGCAAAACCAGTTTCAATTTAGCTGTTCTGAAGCATCTTTCATGTTTTCCACGGTTTAGATTATTCATGTAACTCAATGGGCGGGCCGTCACTGATGACACAACATGGCGGCTCGTTTCTCAACTGAAAAGCTATTAGCATTTAGCTGAGCTTCCTAAGCATTGAATATTTACGTAAATACGCGTCTGATTAACTTCTAACTGCACAGAACTACTGATTTTGTCTTGGTGTGTTGTTGTATGACAAAGTTACTGGAAGTTAAGGTCGTGTAATCAACACTTTAAAAGGTAGATTACGAAGTCCCCCCACCGTTTCTGTTTGCAAACAACCGTATTCAAACTGAGCCCCTCCCCTCTCAGGCTAATGGATGCCTCGTTCTTCAGCCTATTCAGCTTCAAGCCTCCTTCAGGGCTCAGAAGTGGGTAAAAGCCAAACTAATATTAACCCTGGTTTTCCAACTTGCACTATCTAAAGCTCTTACCTCCTCTTCGGTGCATCCACTGTTTTACTTTATTTCTTTTTTTCCTTCAACAGTTCGAGTGACTGGTGTCTGCTCCAATCATGAGCTTATTCCCACAGCATCATGTCCTTAGCTCTGTCATTGGCTGGTGATATCTCAGAAACGTCTCGACCAGACCAGAAAAGCTAAAGGGCGAATTACGGGCAGGGAGAGTAGGAACTGCATTCAAACACACCACTGCATGTGAGTAGAGGCCCAAAGACGGAGTTTGAGGCGGATTTCACTTGCAAAAGTTTAACGTTTATTTTCGGAGGGGGGGGGGCGCTTCGGTCTCAACCTTTAATGTTTGTGTAGGAAGCACTTTTCTTCCAAATCATTAAAAAAAGAAATAAAAAGTAAGAAGGAAAACAACAACTGTCATGAGCATTTGAGGGCAACTTAGCTGCTAGCCAGCGTGTTAGCTAGCAGCTCGCCTGTTAGCTCGTTCATTACAGTTCTAGTTGATGCTTGCTTTGACAAAAACACCAAATTTCTCAGGAAATGTTCCAAAGGACGCTATTCACCATCAACTACTTACTAGACCGACCAGAGCTTTCAGCGTGTTGCTGCCCCCAGGTGGCGAGGGATCATGGTTATAAAGGAAGGGACCGCGGCCTACATGCTGTGGGTGCGTCCCAATACACCCACTAGCCCTACTTTTTAGCCTTACCCTTAAACTTTGCGCGTTCCCGTAAAGGGAGTGCTGTCCCAATTCCTCTTTGCAAGTAGGGGTAGTGGGTATGAATCTAGCCCTTCAAACTGAGGGGTGCCTCCGGACCCCCCTAGAGGGGTCGGGTGTTTGTCACCTTTTTCATCTCTGATGAGTTTGCATGTCTGAAAATAGTTGGCGCTGCCCTTGTTAAAAACAGAAGAACAGCTGTCTGCACAAATCCATTGCAAAATGGCATTTGAACCAAACACATCCACAGCTTTTTTAAAAAGTTAGGTCCACTGATTCTGATGTGTTTGATGCTTTCAAAAAAAGATGGACAAGATGAGCAAAGCATGGCAACTGATACCACATCTACATATCCACCAGTAAGAAATGGCCTGATAGCAGTGATTGTGTATTTGCTGAAGAACATGATTTCCAGCTGTCCTTCCAAAAGATGTCAGTTCTCCATCAAATGTAAATGCATCGCCACAGCTCCTAATCCCTCAAGAGGCCTTTTGTGCAGTGTGTCCAGGAAAGGCACCTCTTTCTGAACCAATCTTGTTATTGCAGAAAGCCAAGATAGTCACGTCCACGGGTGTAGTAGAAGGTCTGTATTTTGAAGGAATGCATAATATTTGCAAAATCCAGTCTCATCAAAGATTACATTTCATGAGGATGCTTCTAACCTGACTCCGCCAGATGGATTTGCACCCGCAGATCCATCTGGGAATCATCTGTTAGTTTTGGGAAGGGGCGAAAATACTGGTTAGCTGATTGGATAAGGCATCTGTCTATCACCACCTATGTTGGTGATAGACGGCCCAAATCAACCAATCAGATCAACGAAGCATATGACGTATGAACAGAGCAACGACGAAAACACAACCACAAGCCAGGCTGCTCTTGCTGCTGCCGGCAACGGCTCGTTCGCTCAGCACACAAGAAACATGTCGGCAGTAATTCCGATAAAACGTGAGCGATAGCCACGCTGACGCTAGTTTCATCCGCTGAAGCCGCCATGTTGTTTAGACTGAACTGTCGCTTCTCGTTGCGTCACACCTCAACCCGCTTCAAAGCCAACGCTGATTGGACGTTCGTTTGGTGAACTGCTCCAAATCTCTTCAACGGAAAGTAGCCAGACTGATCTGAGAGTGGAAACCTGAAGCTCCGTGATCAACATGGTCTCATGAGGCTAGATGTCTTTTGCATCTAGGGAAATTGAGGATAATCACATTAATATATTTTTGCCCTTACACAAAGTATTATTTTTTTCTTGTACTGTAGATGTGTCTACGTATTGCAAGAGGTGTGTGAAATGCGGAACATTCTACCGCGACCAGGAATGGACTGAGGGACTGGGCCCCTGTTTATAAGCTATAGATAGTTTCTGGGCAGTCCCATTTTTATATACCTCATTTTATGTTACTGTATTTGCAATTTAAACTGATTGTGAAATAAACTGAAATAAACTGAACTTCGATGGCCATGCCATTCTGACATTGTGCAATCTGTGCGGGTATTCTTCATTTATTATGTTTTGATTGTTTAAATCAACTGATGACTTATGCACTTGTTTTTTGCTATATTAAGCTATTTGTCCTAAAATGCAGAAGGATCCACCAAGTTGTTGCAGTCAGTCATATTGAAATTTCTAAAAAATAATTGTCTAAACATGTTTTTTTCAGTGTTTCCCTAGAATCACACTGCAGTTGGGAGGGCTATTGATAGTCTTAACAAACCAAGAACACCAAATTTCCAAACCATGACTCCATTGTACATGCTTATCTGCACTTTGAGGCTCTGACAGCACATAGTTATGATTATTCTTGTGTAAACTGTGGGATCCATCCACCTGTCGTTATTATGGATTTGCACAAAAAGGGAATTTTAGTATACTAGGTAAGTTTTGTTTTTATTTCTTTTGACATTAACAATGTAATAACACAACACTGATACATGGAACAGGTCTGAGTTTGATGGACATGTTTATTCTGAGGAATTCTAGCACTCTGTTGAGAGAGAAATTATTTGCAGTGGGTTTTTAAAAAATAACTTGTGGGCCTTAATGGATAGATGAAGTGAGTATTCTGCAGTACTGTTAAAAGAAATGTTCATAGGTTTCTATCAGTATATTGTATCTTGGAATAATGCATGTGTATATTTGCATTTGTCCTTTTTTTGGCAAATGTTTATAACAGAAAATCTATAGTTTCCCTATGAAGGTAATCAAGTCAATCCCTGTAAAGTCTCTCCTTCATTTGATAAATGGGAACCATGGATTGGGCCTCATACGAGACAAAGTACTCCTCGATACAGAATATGCCAAAGTTGCAACAAAAACATCAGTTGCAGAAAAAGTGGACGTTGAAATGTCAGAGGAGCATCTGTCAACTGAACTGATGAACTTGAAGGTGAACTGGAATATTTTGTTTGCATGTGATACCTATACACGCACTGTAAAGTCATTTTAGATTATTTGAAAAAACAAACTTAGTTTTCCATCATAGCTTTTGTTTCTGTGTTCACATAGGTCAATACTTTGAGGAAATTTGTTCGTGAGTGTGGCATTGACTCCATGGGATCCAAAATGGACCTCCTGCGTTTGAGGGACGAGATGAAAACCAGAGCACCTACGATGAAGTTTGGGGAGCATCAGGTAAAACATTTTATGTATATACTATTGCATCCTATGCTGCGATAAATGACATTTCATACCCTATGACACATGTCGATGTCCTTATTTTCCATTCAAAGGTGGCTGGGCAGTAATCATGTGCCCTTGTGGCATTGTAATCTGTTAAATTCAATATATAAGAGCTGAAAGCCCAAGAGACTACACGGACATGTTGCTATCCTTTAAACATTTTCCAAACATTGTAATATATGATTTGCATATAGGATTAAAGACCCACACCAACCTATGTGAGCCAGAGAGACTGCCCCTCAGCCCGCATGAAGGAAAACTGGCGACAGCAAAACCTGGAAACATGTCATGTGCGATCAGCTGAATGTTGGCGGGGGTGTGGTCACTGCCCAGCAGACCACACTCACGTTTTCTGGTGATGCACAACACTTGACCCGTTTTGGGAAAGTGTCCATCGCATAGTTAAAAGAGTACTTGGTTTTGACATCATATTCACATGTTTATCTTTTTATTTAGGGAATCTTGACCTAAGGTTGTACAAAGCTGATAAGTACCTTTTGAAAATTTTCATGACGAAAAGCAAAACAGCTATAACAAAACAATGGCTAAACAAGGACCTCCTTCTGTTAAGCAATGGATAGCTAATAATATTCACTGCATGGAACACATGACCTATAGCTTAAGACTTTTAAAAAAAGGGTATGCCTTTTGGGGAAAATGGGATAGTTTCTTATAGGAAAACAGTACTTGATTTTAATTTTAAATTATTATTATTATTATTATTATTATTAGTCTTGCATAATGTCAGTGTCTTAAATTGATTGGTTGATTCCTTGTAAACCCCCAGCTTGTTCAATCTTGTTTAAGTTTGTCCTTTGTTTCTCCATGTTTTTTAATATACATACTGATGCAAATAAATAAAAATAAAGTTAAAAAAAAAAAAAAAAAACATTTCATGTGCCACGAGTGGGAAACTACAGATCAGTTTGCCATGGTTGAAAGTGAAAAAATGCCCACCGGATCTTAATGGCCACCCTGAAACAGGCTCTGCAGATCATTATGCACTGAACTACACTTTTAATCAGTTTAACACAAAAGATGAGAAGGAATCCCTGAGACGCATCGGACTAGTGCTAAAATTATCTGGGTGGCTCAATTCCCACACAGCGGAGCAGCTGTTCTCTGGAATGCATAAAAACAAAATGAGACATTTTGTAAAAACAAAATTTTGTTAAAACAACTACTTAAACCTCAACCAGCTGAACCAGATGACTACAGACCAGAACCAGAACCAGGACCAGGACCAGATGACTACAGACCAGTTGCTCTGACATCTCACATCATGAAAGTCCTGGAGAGACTCTTACTGGCTCACCTCAACAAGCAAGTGAACACCTTTCAGGACCCATTACAGTTCACATATCGTAATGGGCTTGGGGTTGAAGACGCCATCATCTTCCTGCTTCAGAGAGCCCACTCTCATCTGGACCAGTCAGGCAGCACTTTGAGGGTCATGTTCTTTGATTTTTTCAAGTGCATTTAATACTATTCAGCCTGCTTTGCTATGTCAGAAGCTCCATAACTTCCAGGTGGATCCTCCACAACCACCTGGATTTACGACTACCTCACAAACAGACCACAGTTTGTGAGACTGAAAGGTTGTGTGTCTGAGATGGTGGTCAGCAGCACTGGAGCACCACAAGGGACTGTACTCTCACCATTCCTCTTTACACTGTACACCTCAGACTTCCAGTACAACTCTGATCCTGTCATCTGCAGAAATACTCTGATGACTCTGCAGTTGTGGGGTGTATCAGTGATGGACAAGAAGCGAGTACAGGGAACTGGTCAGTCAGTTTGTGAAATGGTAACAATCAGCTCATCTTAAATACCAGCAAGACTAAAGAGATGATTGTTGACTTCAGGAAGAGCAAGAACAGTGTCGTAGAGTGACATCACTCTACAACATGCCCACTACAGACTAATCCGACACGTGTTCTGTGTGTTGCGCCATCTTGCGGTGCCGCCATCGTAACGGGGACGAGAGGATTAGCTCTACCTATTGTGGCTTCAATTGGAGGGTGTAGTGGTAGTGGGTGAGAGCTAGTGGTTGAAAGTAGGGGGAACATTTGGATTGGGCCTCTATCTCTATCTCTATGTTTATTTTAATATTTAGGCAACTGTCCCCGATCGAACTGCCGCTTTATCTTTCTCTTCACACATATATATATTTTTATTTCATAGGAATTATTGGCATTACACAATTAACTTTATCATAAACTGCTTTTATTTATAGACCAATCCGGCCAAATGCCACAACTAGACCGTCTGCCATTGCCACGGGGGGGGGGTGTTCTGTACATGTATAATGAGAACAGATGAGAATGGGACGTTTTTCTCACCAACATGGAGGAAATGTGGAAGGACGTCACATTCCTGTTTGTTGGAACATCAGAGGAAACTTTAATGTGGTAATAAGTGAAGAAGAAGATCACAGACATTTATTTCATGAAGATTTCTGCCGTCTGTGACAAAAGTGGACGGTGCTGCTCAGTCCACTGATGTCAGTGTGTTCGTATCGGGGAGGAATATCGGCCAATCAGAGCAGAGGAGGAAGAACTTGCTGCCACGGTGGAGAAAACACTGGATTTAATCCCCAACGACAAAAACACGGTAAATTATGGTGAACACTCATTAATCTGACACTTTATTTCACGTATCTATGCTCCCGAAAATGAGGCACCGCATAACGTTCTCATGCTAGCTAATGCTAACAGATACAGCTGTGGTTCATGCTAGCTAATGCTAACAGATACAGCTGTGGTTCATGCTAGCTAATGCTAACAGAGACAGCTGTGGCTCATGCTAGCTAATGCTAACAGAGACAGCTGTGGTTCATGCTAGCTAATGCTAACAGAGACAGCTGTGGTGTTGCTGAGAGTTACTGACTAATCTGGGGGATATTGTAAAATATCTACCGTATATAATAGTGATATTTACACGTAACGGCACAAAGCTTTACATCACTGCTTCTGAAGTGGCCGGTTGGAAACTTTATCAGGCTGTCATGTTGTTATAACATTTGTTGCTTAAATTGTTAAGCAAAAAAAGAAACATAAAAAATATTAGGTTTATGCCTGCAGTGTTAACTGAAAGATAAAAATCTAATTAATGAACTGTTTCACACCAACATACCTTCTAATTTTCTTTTTGTTGAATATTTTGATAAGGATTTAAAGGAGCAGACACGTTTTACAGCCTAATCAGTGATATAGAAAAATGAAAGTTCACAGAGACTGTCCTGTTATCTTATGCCAAGTGAAAAATCTAATTTATTTAATAAGGTGTTTTAGCTCTTTCTCTGGAGCAGAAAAAGACGCAAATGAGATTATTGATCAATAAAGGGGGGGAGGGGGGGGGGGATGATTCGACCATCATCGACGAATGACATGATCTGACGAATCTGGTTCGACTATGAAAATTCTTAGTCGGGGACACCACTACTGAATAGTGATGTCTAAAATGGAAACATTTAATTTATTTCTTATAAAAGAACATGTTTTATTACTTCCTCACCTGCTACGACACTGAACTGGGAGGATGATGTAATGAAATGACCTGATGTTACAACTAGCAATATGTTTTTGTACTTTGTTGAGTCCTACGGTGATAAACAGGAACGCCGTAGACTTACAGTGATGCAGTCGGCTGTGTGTTGATAGCGAGGCACACACGGTAGTTTAGCGTTCACTAAAGCCTGGTCTAAACTACACGAATTTAGCCCGATTTTGGCCCGACGGAGGCGTCGCAGACAGTCGCTCACTGTCGTGCACGATTCTGCGTCGTCGGGTCGCAGGACGTCGTGTCTTCGCTCCGTGTAATGTGACACAATCAGCGATTGGCGATTTGGCGTCTGCGACGCTCCACGACCACGACGCAGAAAGACTGGCGTGTCAGAATTTTTTGGTTTTGTCCGTGTAGTGTGACACGTCCCACGACATGTCCCCTCATATTGACCAATAGGAGGACAGTGCGTCTTTCGCCTCTACCAGAGAGACACTCAGGAGCGCCGGTACACAAACAACAGTGGAGGAAAGAAGGAGAGACGCAGTCCCGCTCCGGTGGAACGGTGGAGAGATTTATGGAGCTGTGGCATCAGTTTACTCCAGAAAAAAAAGAAAAGAAAAGCAAGACTGGGTGTGCCAAATTTATTTTCAACAGTGTTAAACCTCCACGAACATTCAAAAGGGTGTATCTCTCTTGAATAAAACATTACTTTATTAACTCAAACATAACCACACGATATGTGCGTTCTATCAGTAATGGTAATAGTCAACAGTAGTTTACAGCAGGTCCAAACGTGCACGAATGTGACGCTCTCAAATAAATCAATAACAAAATCACAGAAAAATCACTTAGTTTAAATAAAAACACCGCAACATAACAGACATTGCGCTCAATGAGATGAGCAAATATGACACCCATGCGCGCTCGTGCACTCAGCCGTAAATATCCACATTACGCGTGATCATCAAAGCTAATTAACCATCTGAACACCTACTGGACGCAGAATAGACACAGCGATGCTGCTGTGCACTGCGTTCTCAGTTGATCATGCGTGTGTGATTTCATGTGGTTGCCATGGTTTCCAGCGTGCGCTCTGAACTGATGGAGTTCAGTGAATGACGTGAGGACGCACCTGTATGCGTTCGTATAGAACAACACACTTTATTTCACTTTATGGCAGTTTTTTAAAAGTAGCGTCACTGGGTCGGCTGGACTTTGGTCTCGTGGCAGCAGACTGTGGTCAGCCTGATGGTTTTGGCTCCGCTTGGCACCGGGCGTCCTGCGCGCGGTGCGTGATGCACCTGGTGGAAGCAACGGCGCTGATCAGAGCCCAGTTTCTCTCTTTCAAAGCTCTTTTTCAAAGATGAGCAGCGAGTCTTTCTGTGCGCATCGTGGATTTAATCCTGTTTATTACAACTGACAACCCGCTCCACAGAACAACTGGAACAGGAAGCGTTACCATGGAAACAGGCACCACAGAACAACTGGAACAGGCAGAATACACACAAACAGGTCATGTTGGTCACAATAATGGAGGGAACTGATGTCTCCGTCCACTTTCCATTTCATAAGTGACCCAAACAGTCAATTCAGAGACTCCAAACCAAGTGACTGATTGACAGCTGCTTGTCCCGCCTCCCGTTTCGTGTTGTCTTTTGCGACACCACGCGATGATCAGGCGGTTGTCTGTCTGGTGCAATCCTTGTAGTGTGACCACTCGCGAGTAACACGACACCGTACGATTTTATGACACAATTTCTGTTAATGTGACATATGACCATCGTGAACGACGGAAAAAGTCGTGTAGTTTGATCCTGGCTTAAGACAAATGTCCAACACCGAGCCAGAGTCTGGATGATTCCTGTCAGAAGGATTGAGTGCTGGTTACAGTGGATTTTTATTTATTTTTAATTTTTTCCCTGAGTTAAGGAGAATGGAGAGTTTGAGGCAGCGGCTGCACCCGGTGGTCGGTCACGTAGATGTGCGGCTGCACCCGGTGGTCGGTCACGTAGATGCGCGGCTGCACCCGGTGGCTCATGTAGCTGCACGGCTGCACCCGGTGCTCGGTCACGTAGCTGCACCCGGTGGTCGGTCACGTAGATGCGCGGCTGCACCCGGTGGCTCACGTAGCCTCGCGGCTGCACCCGGTGGCTCACGTAGCCTCGCGGCTGCACCCGGTGCTCGGTCACGTAGCTGCGCGGCTGCACCCGGTGCTCGGTCACGTAGCTGCACCCGGTGCTCGGTCACGTAGATGCGCGGCTGCACCCGGTGGCTCACGTAGCCGCGCGGCTGCACCCGGTGGTCGGTCATGTAGCTGCGCGGCTGCACCCGGTGGCTCACGTAGCCGCGCGGCTGCACCCGGTGGCTCACGTAGCCGCGCGGCTGCACCCGGTGCTCGGTCACGTAGCCGCGCGGCTGCACCCGGTGGCTCACGTAGCCGCGCGGCTGCACCCGGTGCTCGGTCACGTAGCCGCGCGGCTGCACCCGGTGGTCGGTTACGTAGCTGCAAGGCTGCACCCGGTGGTGCAGCCGCGCCACCGGGTGTGTGTTGTTGATTTGTGTATGTCCTCAGTGTAAAATATCCTGTAACCGTGGTAACCGGAAGCCCTTGGCAGAAACGAACAGACATGGCAGCTCCCATGGTTTCGGCCCTGAAACTTGTCTATAGCGCCTTTAAACAATACCAAAAGCCAAATATGGGAGAAAATAGACAAGGAACCACCTTTGGAAGTTTAGTTTTTAAACTTTGATAAGTAATCAGAGATGTGCGTGTTTTTCCAGTGTGGCTTGTTATTAAAGACAGTTTCTGGAGATGAATAATAGTTTACATTAATGCTCCGATATAAAAATAAATAAATAAAATAAATAAATGTCATACTTAAGAGATCTCTAGATACAGTTGGTACGGAAAGTATTCAGACCCCTTTAAACTTTTCACTTTTTGTTTCATTGCAGCCATTTGCCAAAATCAAAAAAGTTAATTCTAGTTCTCATTGATGTACACTGAGCACCCCATCTTGACGGAAAAAAAACTAAAAACGTAGACATTTTTGCAAATTCATTAAAAATGAAAAACTGAAATATCACATGGTCATAAGTATTCAGACCCTTTGCTCAGTACTGAGTAGAAATAGCCTTTTGAGCTACTACAGTCATGAGTCTTCCTGGGAATGATGCAACAAGTGTTTCACACCTGGATTTGGGATCGTCTGCCATTCTTCCTTGCAAATCATCTCCAGTTCTGTCAGGTTGGATGATGAATGTTGGTGTTCAGCCATTTTCAGGTCTCTCAGAGATGCTCAGTTGGGTTTAAGTCAGAGTTCTGGCTGGGCCAGTCAAGAATGGTCACAGAGTTGTTGTGAAGCCGCTCCTTTGTTATTTTAGCTGTGTGCTGAATCATTGTCTTATTGGAAGGCAAATCTTCGGCCCAGACTGAGGTCCTCAGCACTCTGGAAGAGGTTTTCTTCCAGGATCTCTCTTTAATTGGTCGCATTCATCTTTCCTTCAATTGCAACCAGTCTTCCTGTCCCTGCAGCTGGAAAAAAAAAAAAAAAAACATAGCATGATGCTGCCACCACCATGTTTCCCTGTTGGGATGGTATTAAGCATGTGATGAGCAGTACCTGGTTTTCTCCACACATACCGCTTAGAATTAACTCCAAAAAGTTCAATCTTGGTCTCATCAGACCAGAGAATCTTCTTTCTCTCAGTCTGGGAGTCCTTCATGTGTTTTTTACAAACTCTATGCGGGCTTTCATATGTCTGCACTGAGGAGAGGCTTCCATCGGGCCGCTCTGCCATAAAGCCCCGACTGGTGGAGGCTGCAGTAATACTGACTTTGTGGAACTTTCTCCATCTCCCTACTGCATCTCTGGAGCTCAGCCACAGTGATGTTTGGCTTCTTCTTTACTCTCACCAAGCGAGGCCGGCGCCAGGCAGGGGCAAGAGGGGGCACTGCCCCCCCAAACAAACACTGTGCCCCCTTAAATCAAATCTGACGAAAAGGCAAGCGATTCCTAAGCTCTTTTCCCTGCACCACTCCACATTACTCTGTGCGCCCCCTTCGCGTGCCGGGTGTCGGCTGCAGGAGGATCTACTGTCTGCAGAGCTCTGCTCAAACCTAGTTCTGCAGGCTGGTTCAGCTCTGAGGACCATCGGCTGCATCCTCATACCAAACGTGGAAATACCGCGGAGCTGCGCTGCACTTTCCGTCTGTCAGAAGCGTTTCAGAGCAGAATGTTTCTGCCATGGATGAGTGAATTAAAATATCACGTCACATTGTCCATGTTGTAAAGTCAGACTGACGATCGCCTGATGGCTTGGTGTCTGCAGAGGCAGTGTTTATAATATGCAGTGTTCAAGTGCCCAAACCGCATTTTGTGACGGGCGCACCGTGCACGAGAGGAATAAGAAAATTTATTCATTCATAATGTAGGCCTGTATGTGCAATTGCGGACCAGCGCACGAGAGCAAAAGAAAAGGTTTAATTTCAGCTCATTTTCACATCAAGTTTTGGGGAGGTCGCTCCGTTTTCTGTGGAGGCCAAACGTCACATGCTGCTGAGAAAGTTGCTGTCACCAACAGTGTGGATGAAAGAGGAGGGGGGGGGGGAGGATTAGAGAGCGCGCATGTGAATAAACGTCCTGACCCGTGCTGTAAGTTTTTCCTCTTTATTCACTCCTGCTGCTTTCAGCAGCTCAAACAGCTTCATGTGACTTTCTGCATCTGTTTTAACCAAACTCAGACTGTAGACGACAGCTTGATGTAGCTTAGAATAAAAAAATACGTTGTTGATGGTTGTCAGAACTTTGATAAAGAATATTTGATTTTTCTTTATTTTTATTAGGCCTATTTAGCCTATTATTTTTTATATTTCCCATTTCCCCCTGAGGGACTGCAACTTTATTGTGGTCAGGGGTTTAATGGTCAGGTGGTCAGCTTATTTGGTTGCGTTTGTTTGAGAAAACATACAGCCATGGAAAAAATGAAGAGACCACCATTGTCATAAAAAATAATGGTTATGCAATCAAGTACCAACTGTGGTGTGAATCATGTGACTAAAAGAGACAGAAAAAAAATATAATGCCTCAAAACTGTTTTTGGCCGTACAATGCCATAGCTATTGATGTTAGAACTTAATAACCAAAATCACTTATCAAGAAAAGCATGGAAAATGGCAGATATCAGTAGTTAAATTAAATTCTGAGCTATTTTTGTTATTATATTTGTCCAGACAGATGTACTTCTTGTACCAGGCATTAAAATTACCAAGAAATGTGAGAAAACAAGGGTGGTCTCTTAATTTTTTCATCACACAGTGTGTGTGTGTTTATTAGGTTCAAACTGATTTGAGATGCATAGATGTCTAATGGCTGTCCAATAAGACACAATTCTTATGTTTTTGGATGCTAAATCTTCGGTAAAAGATATTTGATTCATTTCTTAGTTTTATTTATGAGAACTGATATTTTCTGTTTTCCCCATAAGGGATTGCAGGGTTTGCGTGCCTCAGTGACCCTAAGAGCTATACCAGCAGAAGCTTTGGTTTCAGGTGGGACATCAAAGCTGGACAGGTCTTAGTGGAGAGGCCTGACAAACTGCAATTCATTTCTTGGGAGTTAAACTCTGCGAACAATCCAGTCCCATTAAGAAAACACTTATTGATAACAAAAAATGGGCTGAAGCATGAGGTGTACACACTATGCCCCCTTCACATTTCTGCATGCCCCCTCATGTATGTGTTCCAGGAGCCGGCCCTGTCACCAAGGCTCTTCTCCCACCATTGCTCAGTTTGGCTGGACGGCCGGGTCTAGGAAGAGTTCTAGTCATCCCAAACTTCTTCCATGTAAGGACTATGGAGGCCACCGTGCTCTTAGGAACCTTTAGTGCTGCAAAAAAATTGTGTAACCTTGTCCAGATCTGTGCCTCGCCACAATTCTGTCTCTGAGCTCCTTGGACAGTTCCTTCGACCTTGTGATCCTCATTTGCTCTGACATGCACTGTGACCTGTAAGGTCTTATATAGACAGGTGTGTGTCTTTCCTAATCAAGTCCAATCAGTTTAATTAAACACAGCTGGACTCCAATGAAGGAGTAGAACCATCTCAAAGAGGATCAGAAGAAATGGACAGTCTATGAGTTTAATATGAGTGTCACTGCAAAGGGTCTGAATACTTATGACCATGTAATTTTTCAGTTTTTCTTTTTTAATAAATTTGCAAAAATTTCTACATTAATAGTTTTTTCTGTCAAGATGGTGTGCTGAGTGTACATTAAAGGGGAAGTTCAGAATTTTTGACATAGGGCCTCATTTACAAGTGAGCCAGAATGCTACTTATCACTGAAGACGGTTTCAACATATCTCATCCCGTTATGCTAGTTCCAGTTGGTCGCCGATGCTAATGCTAGTGCAAGTCAATAGGAATCTGCTAGCCTGTTATTAATAACAATCTTATCCACTCCACAGAACATTTGAGGCAAATCATTTCTAACTTCAGACTATCTGTAAATGTCGTGTTAACAGAATAAAGTTACAAATAAAACAAACCTGCCTTTCGTTGCATTTTGATTGTTGCTGCTGAGAAACTTTACAAAGTTTTACCTCCTGTATTTGGCAGCAGTGATGTCATCTGTTGCTACGTGCATGAAGGAATCTGATTACACAAATATAGTCTAAAATACGGCCACGTCTGAAAGGCACGAGGATATGTCGGATTTTGAAGATGATTTCTAACTTTTTTTTATCAAACTAACTATCAGCATGTCTCTATGAACCGAAATACACAATAAGCTAGTAGGCTGGTAGGAAACTAGTTCCTCAATATGTCATGCAAAATTTGTCATAGAAGGCCAGTTTTACTTTTTTTTTTACACAAGTTTACTAGTTTAATACGGCATTTACACAGATAGTCTTGCTGATTTGCCTCAGATGTTCTGTGGAGTGGATAAGATTGGTTTTAATGACAGGCTAGCAGATTCCTATTGACTTCCACTAGCATTAGCATCACCAAACTTCTGGAACTAGAATAACGGGATGAAATATGTTGAAACCGTCTTCAGTGATAAGCAGTATTCTGGCTCACTTGTAAATGAGACCCTATGTCAAAAATTCTGAACTTCCCCTTTAATGAGAATTAGAATTAACTTTTTTGATTTTGGCAAATGGCTGCAATGAAACAAAAAGTGAAAAGTTTAAAGGGGTCTGAATACTTTCCGTACCAACTGTTAAATAGGTTATCATGACCTTAAACGACTGTCCAACATTGTAAATCCAGATATTCGTGCTGCTTTCCATGTTGGCAGATACGAGGTAAATGGGACTTGTTCCCTAAGTAATGGTTGCGCCGCAAGATGGCGCAACACACAAAACGCTCATCGGATTAGATAGATAGACCTTTATTGTCCCCAGGGGAAATTCTTTTTCACATGCACTGTCAGAACATACATACAACACTGAAGACAGAATAAACACATAAGAAAACACATGGCAAATAATGGGAAGCAGGATTATGGCTTTGAGCAGTTAAGGGCAGCAATGGCAGAAGGGACAAAGCTTTTACTGAAGCGTGCCCGTTTCCACCTCAGTGTTCTGTACCTGCGGCCCGAGGGCAGCAGGGAGAAATGGTTGTTGAGGGGGTGGTCAGGGTCACTACTGACAGTCCGGGCCAAGCGTGTGATGGCTTTATTGTTTAGGTGAGAGAGATCCGTGGTGGGCAGGCTGATGATTTTGGAGGCAGTGTTGGTGACCTTGGTGAGTTTATTCCTGTTGGTGATGGACAGCATGTTAAAGTAACACGGGGAGCAGTTAAGAAGTATGGGTTGAATGATGCTGGTGTATAACAGAAGGAGAAGTTGTGGGGCGACAGAGAGGGCACGGAGCTTACGGAGGATGTGGAGTTTCTGCTGGGAACGTTTGTGAATATCAGTGACACGTTGCTCAAAGGTGAGTTTATTGTCCAGTATGAGTCCAAGATATTTGAAATGATTGATACGTTCCACTGTTTTGTTTGTTTTGGATTAGTCTATTTAGACGGTGGGGCGAACGTGTTTTTCATGTTGTTGATTGATCCCCATCGAGAGAGTACACCGTTTTTTGTGTGTGAGATTATACATTTATGTAAAGTCTAAATCAATTTGTTGTCTCCTCAAATTTGATCATATATTGTTGAAAACCTGTGTTTTAATCGCCACTCTGCTCAGGCAAATGCTAAACAACTCTATCTGATGAACCAATCGGATTGCAACGTTTATTAGCCAATGGTAGAGGGCCATGTTAGGACCTCCAAAATGTAAACCGCAAATATTTCATATCGTAAAGAGATTGTTCTTCTTATTATAATAACTTATTTTTGTGTCAAATCGAAGCGCCGAGAAGAATAAATGGTTTATGTTAATCAGGGACATTAATAATGTTTGTGTATGAAGTTCGTGAAACCTCGGATCTCCTCTACACACCATTTCAACTGCTTAGAA
The DNA here is from genome assembly GCA_023101725.1 of Atherinomorus stipes. Taxonomy (NCBI): domain Eukaryota; kingdom Metazoa; phylum Chordata; class Actinopteri; order Atheriniformes; family Atherinidae; genus Atherinomorus; species Atherinomorus stipes. The sequence goes on along the minus strand of JALJCO010008075.1, from coordinate 2,405 downwards.
TAGTCACGTCACGTTCTGGTATTTTTCTAGGACAGAGAAAGTTTCTTTCACATGTCTGGGGGATTAACTGCGTATCAAGAAAAAATTACGTCTATAAAAAGGGGGGCAGAATTAAAGCTAAGAACAGGCTTGATGTATCGGGGGAGAGCAGCTTCAGGAAACAGAGGGAATATAAAGGTTCGACTTTTTTTTTTATTTAAAAAACACAAAGGCTTGAACCTTTAAAATAGAAAGGGATAAGAACACAACATTAGGAATATAAGACTAATGAAACCCCAGTAAAAAAGGGGGATCAGTCACTGGGAGGTTGGGAGAGCGCCACAGTCCATAATCCACACTGCAGTCCGGCCCCTTTGGCAGCAAGTACCCCAGGCAGAGCTTCCTCACTCTGGCCCTAGTGTACTTCACGTCCCGACACCGGTCTTCCAGCCGTGGCAGTGGCTCCTCGTGGATCCCGTTCCAACACACCAGCCTTCTCGCAACAGTTTCCGCCGTGACCTCCGTTCCTCCCCCCTCGACCTCTGTGTCCTCTCCTCGTTAGTGATGGCCAAATGAAGCTTCATGAAGCAATGAGGCTTTCCAGCAAATTGATTCGGGAAAAGGTTCAGTACTCGGGGTTTCATTCATATTCCTCTTTAGTGACATCTAGTGTTAAAATGGGTCCACATCAGCCCAAACAAAAATGCACTCAAACCATCTCAGTTGTGCCCATGACCAGAAAATAAAGGATTTATCAAATAAATTAGCAGCATCCGACAAATACAATGTGGATTATCTGCGCCTTTAAGTATTTGACTCATAGTTTGACAAGAAAATGTTGCAAAATATAAAAGAAAGCACTAGTGGGATTCGAACCACAGCCTCCCGAGTAAAAGGCAAAAGCACTAACCACTATACCATGCAAACACAGTGAGCATCAGAACGCATGATCTATATGACAGAAAACGGGGGGCGTTTCGTCATGTTTCATTTTATATTTGGCATGAATTAACTGTTGTGATCGTGGGAGAATTACTTATGTATTGGTGCAGTGCTTTTGGAAGTCCACATATGAGGTGATATAGGGCTGAAATCTGGTTATTGACGAACCCAGGAGCTAGTCTTTCATTTATGTTTTGCAACTTAATAATTCTACTGTGCAGGTGCAGAGGAACATATAATCGGTGGGAAAGCGGATTTCTGTGGCCGTATGTCAGGATCTTTCTGTCTTTTATTTTCCGCTCGGATAAATTATCTGTCAACTTAAATCTAGCATCTAATGCGTTCCTTGTGCAGATGTGAAACACAGACACACGTTACGTCATCTTCACAAACCGAGGCCTCGTTTTGCTCTGGTCACGTGACTCCTATGTTGATGACACAAGCTCCGAAACGAAGCTTCATTAGAACGCCCCTTTTCATGACACGCGCTCAGTACACTGGGCACATCACTACTCCGTCCAGTCTGTCCCCTGCACCTCCGCCACTCCCACAGCCCTCTTTTCAGTTCCTGTTTTCCAGCAAGTCCTCCTTCTCGCCGCTGATTGCTGTGCTGGCAACTCCCTGGAGATCCTGTTGGTTCCTTCTGCTGTCTGTCACTTTGCAGGTGCAGGCAATTTAAGTTCATCAGTGGCTAGAAGTAATCACTCTCAAGATTAAAACCATGTGACCAAAAGAAACCCATGCAAAAATAAAACACAAAACCATAAATATAAACCATGCAATATACACAATAATCACTTCAGCCCTATGACACACAACTCAGTATTACGTTTTTTTTATTATTATCATCATTATGAGATAGCAAGCAGTTACAGGATGACATGAAACCAGTTACAGAAAAAATGGTTCAAGTAGTGCTGTGAACTACCATGTCTCAGTTAAACAAATACAAAAAAGAGCAGACGTTTACTTCTTCCAATAAGACTCACACTTTATCTAAAAATCCTGTGAATTCTTAGCAATACACTGGTCTTCAAAGGATTAATTACAGAAGTACTGCAGATACAATTTATATTTGCTTCATCTTTGTTTAAATTATATATATATATATATATATATATATATATATATATATATTTTAAACATTACCCCTGGGTTACTCCTTTCTATAATAATCTGAATATTTGGTCATGTAAACGTCATTGGAATATCTCCATTGAAAGGAATATCTTATTGTGTTCTGCGCATGCTCTCTGCAAAGATTCTTGGTCTTTTGATTAAACTACAGGAAATAATTGTACCAGGGATCAGACGGTTCTCTGCACAGCTTGCTGGGGTTTACATATCACCATGGCAACACGCATCCCCAGAGGAGCTAGTGCAAGGTTACATCGTGGCTCACCGCCCATCTGGAAAAGCTTGGTGAAGGCGGACAGGAAAATTCACTGACTCCAGCAGGAGTCCGTTAACTTCATCATTCCCTC
>JALJCO010008069.1:0-31058 GCA_023101725.1 Atherinomorus stipes | reverse complement strand
TGTACTTCGTTCAGTTACGTATTGCAGATTACTATTGTCATAAGCGATGATGCAGGTGACATTTTATTGTATTATCATGTAAATCATCCTGTGAATATTTAAACACACCCTTGCTCATTTGTCAGCACCCAACAACTACATTATTCTATTTTTAAATTCAGCATAAACATTTACTTTATATTCACCTCAGAGGACGTCTCACAGAGTTGTCTATGATAGCTTTACTTTCATATTTAACTCCAATTTTACCTAAAGATTATGTTCAATCTTTCAAGGACAGAAGAATGCTGATTCAATATTATCCACTCATTTTTATATAGTATATTTATAGTATCTTTGATTAAGAGTCCTTAAGATGTCCCGTATATTTGCATATGTTTGTACAAGTGTAAGTTCATATCTGTGAATATATCCAACCTGGCATTGATAGGTAGAGTCATGATTTCCTCTCCAACACCTTCAACATCCACCGCCATTGCCAGCCTGTATCTCCCAACCATGTTGGAGCAAAGTGTTACCTGTTTACACATAAGACAGAGGCACACATGTACAGCCAATGAAGTCAGTACAATTACCGTTACTGTGTGACCTTTCCTATCATATAGCATAAGTGGTGGTATGATAAATTGACCAAACCTGTTTGCTTTTCAACCCAGGCATTCTTAAATTAAGAAACTAGTAACACAGTAACAACAACAACTCTGAGGCATAAGTGATGGAATGTTCTCTGCCATATAAAGTGTTTGGTCATACCACAATAAATGAAATGGTTAAAGGTACAGTGTGTACAAAATCAAAGGGCAATGGCAGAAAAATGTAATATATAACTCAAAACTTTGTTTCTATTTATGTGTGACTGCTTTACTAGAATAGCTGTTTTGTGTTTATTTTCTTAGAATGAGTCATTTTTATCTACTTGCTTGGGGTCCACATACATGGCTGCCATATTAGTTCCACCATTTTTACTACGGTGTCCCTGAATGGAAAAAACAATGTGTGTGAAGTGAGAACCCTCTGAACTTTAAAACTGCAGTACCAGCTTTGTTTAATGGGAGTTAGAGCACTGGTTGGGATAAGTAATGCCTTAAAAGACATTAAAAGTAATTACACATAGTACAGTCATAGCTACAGCTCAGACCACTGGATCCACTCACAGATGAAAACATCTTTATGTCTGCGAGAATTTTGTCCGCTAGGGCCATCATACATTCACAACAGTGCTTGGCATTTGAAGTCATTTGAAAGAAAACATCTTTTCTTTAAAACACCCATCTTTACCACTAGATGTCAGTAATTCTTACCTTTAAGGTTTAAGATCCAAACAGCTGTTGGGTTAGCTACCCCTCTCAGTTTCTCTAAATTGATTTTTTTTTTCTCCTGCAGATAAGACATTGACTCATCTAGCCACAAGTAATTCATAAAACTTTTTTAAAAATTACAATAAAATATTCTTTTAACTGGTAATTGCGGCAATATGTTCACATTCTATATTAACAAAAATAGTGTTGTGCTGCTCTGTTTTAAGGCATAGTAGAAATTATCCATGAATGGCCTGTGTGGGAAAATATGTGTGAACTTGGAAAGATTCCACTTGAAAGTCACAAAAGATTCTCCCTCTCTAAATCAAACTTGTAATCTAAAGTCCATGGTATCTAGTAGAGTAGGTTGACCATGTATAATCAGCAAGGCATACAAAAGTAATAAAGACTTCCCTTTGACTGGACTGCTTTTTGTTGTGCTCTAAGAAAAATAATGATCGTGAGGATTATGCCCATAACAGAAATTAGAGGTGCCTTAATACCATTATTTTAGTTTAAGAACTTATTGTAAATACCTTAATTGTCTCGTAAGACATTGCGCACACAGAACCAACAGCCGGGCTGACTGTGAACTCCGCAGGTCGTGCGTAAAGGTCTCGAGCATCATGGCCTTGCCAGTTCTTCCGTGACAAATCAGACACCTGTTTTGCACTGCTAACACTCGGAGACCCCAGCCCATCACCCAGGATACGCAAAGCAAAAGTCATTGGCACACAGGATGTGTTAACGAGGGTACAAATCGATGTAGCTGAGAAACCTGCTCACAGAGACAGAGGCAGACATTAAGCAAAGATTTTTTTAAAAATGAAAGCTAAAATCTAAAAAATTGTGATGTTGCAGTTTTCAACATAAGAACACATGTTGAAAACTGCATCATCATGAAAATTAAACCAGGCAGCATGCAGTAACTCACCAAATGCTACGTCTCCAAAATCAAGTTTGTAGACATCAAAGTGGAATGTGGGACCAATAACGCACCCCTGAAAGAAAAGACCAATGCATGAGACCTGAGAAACAATAACAAGTCAACTGATTTTAAAATGAGTATTGTGTGTCGTGGAAAGTTTTTAGTAGGCCTTGTGACTTATTACACTGGCACAACCTTTAAGGTTGAGGCTCTGTTTACTTATAAACATCTAAATGCTGACTTCACCTGAAGGTCAGGGTAAGGGGTTGAGGCTGTCCTGTGACAGTTAGTAGCAAGTCCTCAGAGAAAGTTCCCAAAATGCGACTGTGAAAGGTGACTTCCACAATCTGGCAGGCCCCAGGGGGAACAACACCTTCCTCAGGACTGAAGGAGAAACAGCGGCCAAATGTGGTGTCAGGGCTTGAAAACCTGAAAGGGGCATCAATCAGCCCTGTGTTCGACATCTGCACCTGGACCAAAAGAAAGATCCACTGATTTAACACTCAGAATTTCCCCTGGAATAATACAATATATTCAGGTATCTCATGTACTTTATGACTTGTAATGCAATGCTCTTAGATTTCATGTTAATGGGGACAAACAATGCCAATAGTGTTCAAGGAGCCTCATTTTGTTTAACAGAAAACCTTTGATGTGTAGATTCAAATTCTAAAAATATGTATGATCCGATATATGAAAGAAATAGAAAAAGCATAATTAGGCTAGAGCTGTAATTTGGTCAGAATAATCAGAACAATTACCCCAAAAAGTTCATGTAGACAGAAAATGTGTCCTTCCTTCAGGCATGAATTAAGTTTAAGTTGAGCTACTTTATGGTATGGTAGCTGAATTTCAGTACCCACAATGCAACTGCCATGACTTGGTTGTTAATTTAGAGATTAACATTTCTTACCTCATAAATATCATTGTCACCGACAAAAACATTTTTCATGTCCATTAGGTGATAGTTGAGCTCAAGTTGAGGTCCCAGGCCTTCACCCTTGAGTGTGAGAGGTAATCTGGCCTCACGGCCTGAGGCCAGACAGACAAAACGTGTACAACAAAAGCGGAGACAGAGAAAGAACAAAATATGCTTACATGTCAGAATAACAAAACACAAGGTTTAACACAGAAGTCAGAATACATAAACAAGGACCACATAATAATCAGATATAGCAATACTCAATCATGCACGTTTGTCTCTATCCCATATGGTGACATTTTTTTTTTTTGCTAATTTTAACCAACTACTAAAACAGATACAGAAATATGATCATCAAGCATCTTCTGTGAAGTATGTAGACAACTGACGTACTGTTATTGTAATGACTGTAATTACCAGTAACACTGGGGGGAAGAGAAACACAACTTTAATTTACATTTAAATAATTCCATAGACTAGACTGTATATCTACAGTGGGGCAAATTAGTATTTGGTCAGCCACTGATCGTGCAAGTTCTCCTACTTAGAAATATGAGAGAGGTTTGTAATTTTCAGCATAGGTACACTTCAACTATAAGAGACAGAATGAGAAAAATAATTCCAGGAAACCACATTGTAGGATTTTTAAAGAATTTATTAGCAAATTATGGTGTAAAATAAGTATCTGGTTAATAACAAAAGTTCAGTATTTTGTAGCATAATCTTTGTTGGCAATGACAGAGGTCAAACGTTTCCTGTAAGTCTTCAACAGGTTTGAACACACTGTAGCTGGTATTCTGGCCCATTCCTCCATGCAGATCTCCTCTACAGCGGTGATGTTTTGGGGCTGATGCTAGGCAACACGGACATTCAACGCCCTCCTCAGATTTTCTATGGGGTTGAGGTCTGGAGACTGGCTAGGCCACTCCAGGACTTGAAATGCTTTTTACAGAGCCACTCCTTCGTTGCCCGAGCGGTGTGTTTGGGATGCTGAAAGACCCATCCATGTTCCATCTTCAAAGCTCTCATTGATGAAGGAGGTTTTGGATAAAAATCTCACGATTCATGGCCCCATTCATTCTTCCGTTTAAGGATAACTTTAGTTTTTTCAACTTGGACCTTATTTCTAGGAATTAACATGTACATTTACTCACCAGTAACATTTCTGTATCACTTTGACTCCTTTGGATGCTATTTAGATTAGTCGCGATCCATGTATATCTATATAATGCGAGTGAATGGGGCAGAATAAATGGGCCTCTATGAGGCATTATCTGCAGCTAAACATCTTAATTTCACCAAAACTTTAAGGTAAATAAACGAACGAATGAGTACTGTTGTCCTGTGAGTTCAGATTTAGCTTGCTGTTGTCTGGCAAGCTGTTGCTCAGCGTGCATCAGTGGGTGCGCGTGGCTAGTAGACGAATGGAGAACCCACCCCAATAACTACAGCAAGCTAAATCTGAACTCACAAGACTCGTTTGTTTGCTTACAGTGCTTCATAAAGGTTGGTCAGGTGTGACTTAGAATCATGGAAATAAATGTAAATTTGGCCTCCGGCTCAAAAGACACACATGGAGGCCACATGCAAATTCATCAACAGCCATTTACTACCAGTGAGCTGACAAAATAAAATGGGACACCATGAGTGAATTGACTGCATAGAAACTGTTCTCACATGTTCACTCTGAGGAAATTATTGTTGGTTTGTTTTCCTAAATGATATTGACAGGAAAGAACTAGCATCCTTAAACTGCACTATTAAGACTTATGAGGTGGTTATTGCTTTATACATAAAACTAAACACTATGATAAAGAGGTCATGTAGTCATAAGTCCTCCAGAGTTTAGAGATTAATTTGGTTCATTTGTGTGTTTTACCCACTTTGATTTAAGATATGATGCACTGAGTTAGAGAGAAATATATGAGATAAGAGAGATACAACTGATAATAACTGATTTGCTCTGACAAGCAGACAGTGTCTGCCCAGACTGCTCTGTCTAACCTTCATCTGCAGTAGCCCACAGGGGAGTCTCTGTGAGAAAACCAAATTCATTGATTTGTAGCATAGGGAGGGGTGTGCTGTGCACTCAAAGTTGTTAAAACAGTTGACTGCATGGTGCTGGAAAACAAAAACAACAACAACAACAAAAAACTATCCCTTGGTTCACAGAGATTTGGGGATCAAAAAAGAAGCCATAGTTTCAGACTGCTGAAATTCTGTAACACCCTGTCATTTTCATTAAAATATTATAACAAAAACAATAAAGACGTACTTTAGCAAATATAAGCATGATTATGGCAACATGTGAGACATGAACTTAGACAGTAAAAAAAAACAACTTACAGCTGCAGTAGTCCATTTAAAGGTACAATGTGTAAAAAACCAAAGGTCAATGGCAGAAAAATCCAATATATAATCCAAAACTGTGTTTCTACTGATTTCTAATCGCCTCACTAGAATAGTTGTTATATGTTTATTTTTCTAGAATGAGTCATTTATATCTACTTAGTGGGGGTCCACATGCATGCAGGCTGCCATATTTGTGCTGCCATTTTCACTACGGTGTTTATAAGTGGACAAAACAATATGTGTGAAGTGAGAACCCTCTGAACTTTAAAACAAGCTTTGTTTAATTGGAGTTAGAGCACTGTTTGGGATAAATAATGCCTTAAAAGACATTAAAAATAGTTACTCATAGTACAGTCATAGCTACACCTGAGACCGCTGGATCCACTCACAGATGAAAACATCTTTTCTTTCAAATACCCATCTTTACCACTAGATGTAAGTAATTCTTACATACTGTAACTTTAAAAGTTGAGACATAGTTAACCATGGATTAAAGTGCCAGTGGCATGAAATTCCCGGCGACTTTTCGTCCCTTTTTAGTCAGACTCTAAGTACCTTAATACTGTATGAAAGGATCTTTGCCGTAACTCAGCCTTGTCATAGAATTGCAGGTGCTAATACGTAGCGCTACTATTAGCACTGGCATACAATGACCAAGGTTGGGTGGGCGGAACCAGAAGGCTTGTTAGCATGTGCTTCTGTTGTCAGTGAGTCTCCAACGTTCGCATCTGATGAAACATGGTGCTCTCGCTGAGAGGAGGCGGAGTGATACAGAGATACCTGGAGACACTCGTCCATACACTCAGCAGTAACCTGCAGTCTCCAGGGCTGCAGACACGTGCCTCTCCACACACTCGTGTTTGAGTAAAAAAGAGTTGCTGTGTTCTGCTGAACGCGGCTGCACATTAGGTTTGAAGAGGTTCGTATTGAGCCTCTGTGGATCTACAGTATACAGGCGTCTGTGTCACCAACCTGACACAGACGCTGATGCAGCGCGAGTATGAATACAGTTTAAGAAGAAAACAGCATCATATTCCAACAACAAGTTTCCCTGAATTATTTCTTTCACCCATGACTCGAATTCCGTTAATAGTTGATACTAAATATATATTACACTAGTTCTGCACATTAGATCTGTCTTCGTCTGACCGGAGCGGTACAGAAACAGTGATGATGATGAAGGTCTGACTGCAAACCAGAGTCAATGTGCACAGCCAAACACACGCTCACACAACGGGAAGAATTATAAACTGGAATCATCACAAACATCAGTTTCCCTCAGAGATAAAAGAGACGAACATGATGAGAAACGTTCATTAGAAACTTTGTGTTTCTTCATGGTGGCTGGAAGCCGTTATAACCAGGCAGACCTGAAGCTCCTCTCCTGAGGAGGAGATGGAGCTGCAGAGAGATTTTCTGTTATTTATATCGGTCGGCACATTCCTGCAGAAATTAAATCCATCCACAAGCTTTTCAGTGGGGAGGACAAAAAGATTGGTGTTGTCCTTTGTACACCAAGTACAGAGCAGTTCCGATGCGAACTGGATGCCATGCTGTCGTTTGTTGTCGTAGGTCTAGGAGGGAGGGACTTAGAGAGTGTAGTTCAGGGGAGGGGGTAATTGGCTGGAAGTCAATGGCATAATATGCTACACTAGGAGTAAATACTGTATGCCGACCTGCCAATCAGTCCATTTGTGAATGCTCATTTTGCTATGTAGGCAGACATAACCAGGGAAAACGTTAACACGAATCTATATTTTAACCCCTTAGGGGATATAGGTAGGCTGGGGAAACTAAAACATATGATCAAAAACCTCAAAAAATGCTAATTTCATGCCAGGGGCACTTTAAAGTCTCTTTTGTGTGGATGTCTCTCTCGGGTTTTCCCCCCCCCCCCCCCCCCCCCCCCCTCCCCCTATATTAAATTGTTTAGTTTGCCTGCTGACAAACAGTGCAAACTCTGTGCTTTGAGCAAATCTTAAACTAGAAATTGCAATACAAGAAATTTTTTTTATGTTTAATATGAAAATATAAAAGGTGTTGTGCTTTTGTATCTGACATCTGAATGAGTGTAGTTTTCCTCGAACTTGACACTGACCTGTGACATCACAGTATATGGTAAATTGGTAAAGTTTGGCTTCCTCAGGCTTGAAATAGATGTGAAACTTAGCTGTGGTTTTTGGCCATATCTCACCCTCCTAACATAAAAAGAGACAAAAATAATTATGTTAGAGAAATGATGAGAAGGCATGCAGATACTCTGTAAATGCAAACAGAAGAAGAAAAAAAGAACTAAAGCAGAAAGCAATGTCGCTGCTGACTGACTCCTTATATAGTTCCAAGGTTACACACACTCTTATAAAAATGTGAGTTTTCTGTTGTTGTTTTACAGATGAGTCTACATGTGCGCAAACTGCTGACCACTGCCCTAAAATGCCCTCTCTAAGTTTGTGCTGCAACTGGCCAAGAGGCTGTCTATTCTCCCTCCTCCACACTTTCTCTCCACCGCCAAAACTCTGTCTTTCATCTGTCTCTTATCGCCTTCTGTCCAGGGAACCTGACCCCGGTGAGAATTAATATGAATAAAATGAATATGAATTAAATCAGGTAGCAGGGGATGATAAAACCAAACATCCACCAAGTTAAGTAAATGGACAAGCTTCTGATCCCTGCTAACTACAGTAAGAGAATGCGTGACACTGACATGAATTAAAGTCCCACAAATATAGATATTCTCATTAGGGATGCACAATATTGGAATTTTGGCCGATATCTGATATGCCGATATTTCAAAACTCATGTGGCTGATAACTGATATCGATACCGATATCACAGCTGAAAAAAATAAGCAGTCTTTGCAAATAGCAGTTTTGTTAACCGTTTCCGACACTTTGAAAAATAAGGGTGGGAAAAATATCAATACACTAAAATATCGAGATATTTTCATATGCCAATATCAAATCGATATTCAAAAATGTGGCATTGATCTAGTTCACTTACAAAATCTACAGAGATTTCATTCTGTTACAAAATCTCACCATATTTTGTGAATTCTAGCGAGATTTCGTAACAAAACGATGAAATATCCCAAGATTTCCGTAGTAAAATAGATAGATACCGCATTTTTAAATGTCAATATGATATCAGCATATGAAAATATTGCAATATTTCAGTGTATCGATATTTTTTCCCACCCCTAGTCTTTAGAGGTATTAAGGTCTGTAAAAAAAAGTTTTTGAAGAAGTTTTTTTGTTTAGTTTTTTTTTTTTTTAAGCTTTAGAAACAGTGGCCTGATCGGTTAAATATCGGTTATATATCAGTTAAATATCAGTAGGGTGGCCGATGTCCAATACTCAGTTTTAAGGCCGATATAGGCCGATACCGATAGGAGGCCGATTATATCGTGCATTGTATCGTGTAATTCTAATACCTCTATTATGAAGAAAGTTGAGACAATGGGAAAGACAGAGAAATTATGAAAAGACTGAAATACAAACACACCGCTGGCTCTACAGTTATGGAGCTGAGTGAGAGGTTGTCTTTTGCAGGCCTGGACCCCTGCTGGGCTCTGGACAGCAGTGGGGGATAATGGATCACTGTGGGGTCAGGCTCACATTGAAAGAGCCTCTGCCCCTTCTCCGTCTCCTCCTCCCCCCTGCTGGATAACTGAGCTCTCCCTAGAGAGAGGTGTGCAGGGAGAGCAGGTGAATAGTAAAAGAAAGGTTAAATGAGGAGAGTCCAGGAGAAAAATGGATGAGACAAAGAGCAATGACTTGTTAACAGAAAGAAGGAGACGGACACCTGAGCTACTTCTGAAAACACAATCCTCTGATAATAAAAACAACAAAAAACACAACTGTGAATCCTCTTTAACTGATATACAGTCTCCCACATAAATAAAGAGAGTATATTCCAAATTTCTCTAACAAAAGAAAAATGCGTGCCTGCGTGTACCTCAATAAGCTCTGGTCCTCTTCTTGCTGGCCAGGGCACAATGTCCAATAGTACTGAAGAGGAATATCACTACTGTTGGTGAGAGACACTGTATGAGCAGTGGCCAGTGAGATATAACTCTGCTTCAGCATGACATAGTCAGGTTCAAGATGGATGTCGAGTTCTTCACTAGATCCATACAGGCTGATAAACACATCTTCACCTGAGAAGAAGACATAGAAAATTAGAAAACAAGTATACAAACACATGCATGTACAGTTAAAGGTCAATAGTTTCCCACATTTGATTAAACTTCACTGAAGATATGAGGTGTATAATTTAGTGATACTGTCAGTATGCAAAAAGTACAAGTACATTTTCTTCATACAGGAAATGAGTCAAGATACATTTCTGTCCTCACTGGTGCTTTTGTCATAGACTGCCTTTTCCCGGAATACTAGCAACCAAAGCAAGCTACTTTAATAACCCTGCTGAAGCCATTTAGAGCAGAGGGGAATATTTCTGGTTTGAATGACAATCTTGTTGACTTAAAGGGATACTGTGTGACTTTTGACCACTAGGGGCACTAAACCTGTAACTTCCCACAGGCAACATAACCATCGCAAAATTAAACAATCTCCATTCGTGTCCAGCTCAGAGCGATGCCATCTAGTCATAAAACAAAGCACTCCAGGTCACATGATCCAATGAAAGACAGATCCACTCCACTTTACAAAGACATAATGTCTGTTTGTTAAGGGGGGCAGCCCCCTCAGAGCACCGACATGCATCAAGAGCTGTGTGACCCCAGGAATGATGTTTGGGTCAAAAGTTACATGGTGTCCCTTTAAGGAAGATATGACACAATCTAATTTCATGGCATGGCTCTTGCTGGAATTTTAGAAATCAAAACTGGTGGAAACTAACTTCTCAGTAATCTAATGAATCTGTAGTAGTAAAATAGTAATGCCATGTACTCCCTTCAACAGCGAGACAAAGAGCAACAATAACCAAAAACAGAAATAAGATGCAAAACTAGGTTTTGTATAAAGCCACCAAGAATGAGGTCTCATGTAAATTTGACAAGTCTTTGTTTACATTCAAATCGGTGGGACTGGAGTTTCAGGCTGCAGAAACACTCCACTTGTCCTTAGATTGCTCATATTTGTTTACCTGCACTGGTTAGAAATTCTAAAACAAGGATAAAATTCCAGCTTCAGCAGATCTGAATACACACACGTGGGGAACTCTCTCTTGTTTTTGCACTATACAAACAGATCTCTGAATTCCTAACACAGTTTGGTTGTGGCCTCAACATAATACTATTCTCCATTTGTTTCCTTTGTTTGTAATTCCTTGATATAACATTTCCCCAGTAGAGTGAAATCACAGATGCCTCTGTCAATAAAATGACTAGAAATGAAAACTGAGATCAAAGTGACATAGAGGAATTTCTTGTTTGGAAGCAGTTGAGCTCAATAAGCCCAGTGGGTATTGTACTTTGCTGTGACTGAGTTTTTAAAGCCAACACAACCATAGACACTCGCCATTTATTTATTTATTTTTCACAATTTTTGTGTCCAATTCTGCCCACAAAATTCAACTAAACAGAGTACACTATTCAATGTGACTGAAAATAAGGATTACTCACCTTGTGACAAGATTTACAGAGCTTATGGTTGCACTGCTAGACTTTAAACTAAAGTCATATTTGTGTGTGATATATATATATGTATATATGTGTGTGTGTGTATATATATATATATATATACATATATATATATATATATATATATATATATATAATATATAATATATATATATGCATTAGGAATGCACGATATTGGAGTTTTGGACGATATCTGATATGCCGATCTTTTAAAACTCATGTGGCCGATAACTGATATCAATACCTATATTTAAGCTGAAAAAAAAGGCTGTCATTGTAAATAGCAGGTTTGTTATCCATTTCCGACACTTTGAAAAATAGGGGTGGTAAAAATATTGATGCACTGAAATATCGCAATATTTTCACATGCCAATATCAAATCTATATTCACAATCATAGATCTATTCTACATACAAAATCTCGCAAGACACTTCTGTTACAAAATTTGACAGATTCTCGTGAGATTTTGTAACAGAACGAAGAAATATCAAGAGATTTAGTTAGTAAAATAGGTTGATACCACGTTTTCAAATGTCAATATATCAGCATATGAAAATAGCGCAAAATTTTTAGTGAATTCTCGTGAGATTTCGTAACAGAACGATGAAATATCGCAAGATTTCATTAGTAAAACAGATCGACACAACGTTTTTAAATGTCAATGATATCGGCATATGAAAATATCGTAAAATTTTTGTGAATTCTCGCAAGATTTCGTAATAGAACGATATAATATCGCGAGATTTTATTAGTAAAATAGATCGATACCGCATTTTTAAATGTCAATATGATATCAGCATATGAAAATATTGCAATGATTCAGTGTATCAATATTTTTCCAACGCCTAGTCTTTAGAAGTTTTAAAGTCTGTAAAAAGAAGTTTTTGCAGAAGTTATTTTGGGTTTTTTTTAAACTTTAGAAACAGCGGGCTGATTGGTTAAACATCAGTTAAATATCGGTGAGGTGGCCGATGTCCACTACTCAGTTTTAAGGACGATATAGGCCGATACAGATACGGGGCCGACTATATCATGCATCCTTATGTATACAGTATAAAAAAATATATATATATATATATATATATATATATATATATATATATATATATATATATATATAAACATATATTTGATTTATTTGTTTCAGTTCAATACTTTTTTTTTTTAATACAAAAAAGACATTTTCATGCCTTTTTTTATTTTAGCCATTGTGCTTTTGTCCACAACAGCTTACCATCAGTTATATTTAATACGAAGACCAAAGTAGTTCTAAACACCAGATCTGAATGAAGTCGAACAAGAAGTCAAACGTAGATCCACTAAGTTTTCAAGACAGAGCTCATCGTCAGAAGACAAGTTGATGAAAACTCGATTTTCCACAAGGCCTTACCATCAGGGTCATACTTAAAATAAAGACCAAAGTAGTTCCAAACACCAGATCTGAAAGTAGTCGAACGAGTAGTCGAGTGTAGATCCACCGAGTTGCCAAGACAGAGCTTGTCGTCAGCATGTGTGTGTGTATATCAATATATCAAGTATAGCTTTTACCCAAAAGCTTCCATCAATTTGACTCATTTAGAAAGAAGCCAAGGATCTTTGTTTCTTAGGAAACTAGCAATACCGAATGAGAAAGATCAAGTAACACCATGCTCCTTAAAAAACAAACTCGGGGGTGATTACACCAAAGAGCTGATTTCTGCATCAGCTGGCTTTTTCAAAGAAAAAGCAGGGTTAAAGCCCATTGATCAATCAACTAAATCCAACATATTCATCTTTTTTTCCAAAAATTGTTGAATTTTAAAAAGGTGGGCCATCTTATTAGGACTCAAGACCCGTTAGATGGCAGATCTTTTAATCCAACCCTGCCTGGGCTTTAAGAAATGACTAATTGGGAACTGAAATAATTTATTTCTGAGTAACTCAAAAGCCTCAAAAAAACTCTATCAATATAACATATATAACTTATATAGATTCAGTTTTGAAATATGTTGAAAACAAACTGAACAGTTCTGATGGCAGAAGCAAACAAATGACAAATAGGCAGGTAAAATCTATGCAATGACTATGTATGCCTTACAGTAAATACACAAATTAGAATTCAGGGAGTGCTCAAGCTTGCTTCCAACGGGCCAATTATCAGAGAGATTTCCATCACCTACCTAGAGGCAGTGTGAGGGAATATAAAAAAGCCTGGCAGAGTGCCAGAGGAAGGCCAGCTTATTTCCTTTACAGTGCTAGAGAATCTATAAAATCGTGAGATATCATCACGTGGAGTAGAAGTAAGAAAAAAAAAACACACGAGATGGAGGATGAGTGATAGAAGGAAATGAGGGGGACAAAACAAAGAACTGTTGGATCCGGGGAGAAAAGTAATTATCTCACAGCATTCTGAGGCTATGACAGCAGCTGACAGGCAGGGAGAACTGCAGCTTATTGCTCTGCTTTCATCATAGCTGTCCACCATCTCATCCTTCCCCCACTTACTTTCTTCTCCCATAATTTCTCTATGAACACAGCAATAGAACTTCTCAACTCCCTCAGCTACCTTTGATTACTGCACTGACGGCAGATCTGCAGAGTGTGTGTGAGCCTATGTGGACGCACATAAGCTTGAATTTCAGCGTGTGTGTTTGCTGATGTGCAGCTGCTTACTGTTTGTGTGTACGCTGTTTTTCTAAAAAGGCTGCTGTGCTCAAGTCCCCTTGGTGCTGTAGCCCTGTCAGAGCAGATGCCTCAGTGCTCCCTCAGAGCTGTCCATCTTTTGCTTTAAATCAGCAGCAGTGACAGAGGAGGGGGAGTTGTGTTGGTGGGTGGCAGTTTACTGGAGCAGCATCGTCTCAGATTTTTAACATGCAAAAAGGATTTTCTAAGAAATCATAATGGAAAACAAGCAAACAATACAAGTTATCATTGCTTAAAGCAGCATTTTCTTTAAACTGACAAGAGGAAATAAGATGCACTTCTGTAGCATTAAGCAGAAGCTGTGATGCGCATGCAGCTAAAAACACTAAAATGTCATCAAAGGCTAAATAAACTAGCCTATACTTAAGTCTACAAACCCCCTCCCCCGAGTAAGGCCTTTTGCTGCATGATGACCTGAAACATACATGAGAGTGAGGGAGACAGGGAAGTATGCTAAATTAAAAATGATACTCTTGATAGATTGTAAGTGGTGTTCTGGACCTGGGGTGGCCCTCCTATTATTAAAGCTTAATGCAACTCAGTGCCACTACAGTTGCAATTCCTTCTGCTATCCCAACTACTATCTGAGTAGTCACACAGAATCCCGACTCCGTTTAAGAGATTTTGTGGGGAAAAAAACAACTCCCAAACCTTTCCTTAACGTGAAGGTGAATAAAGAATTTGTGCGATACTTAAAATTTGACTCATTTTTGGCTTGCTTCTTTTCATTTTTCTCAATTGGAAGAGTTAGAGTTGGGGTTAGAGATGCGGGTGTGAGAAAATATCAATCAACTGAAATATTGCGATATTTTACGTTGCGGTATCCTGTCGATATTAAAAAACGCTGCACCGATATATTTACTAACACAATCTCACAAGATTTCATCGTTCGATGAATATTTTCTATTCCATTTTCATGGTCCAACGTGTAAAGTCCCTGCTTGATGAGCCCTGATATCTACAGTATGTGCAATCTGCAGGTTCAGATTAAACTTCACACTCAGTGGAAAGTACAAGTTAACATGTGTGTCCAGGTTTTCATAGACCACCCAGCTGTCGTGGGTGGTCTCTCTAATAATTATAATCAGGTTATGATACACAGGCTGAATTTTTATTTTTTCATATGTGTTTTCACATACTGTACTCCTTTAAAGAGACATTGTGTAACAATTGTATATCGCGAGCAGCTCCCTCGAACTGCTGCGTTTACGTGAAACCGGGCAGACGGACGACAGCCGCTGCATGTAAAGCGCTAAACAAACCTCGATGTGAAGACGTGGTCCATCAGTTAGAGTGACTTCAATCCACATCTCATATGTTGTCATGGCGATGTCGTATTGTTTTCCCTGACCCATGTTTTACCGTATTTCTCTCGGCTTCTGTGATTAAAATGACCTCTGGTTTGTTACCGACGGCCGTCTGCCCGACTGCACGTGAACGCAGCATCAGTGTAACGCTCAGTTCCTCTTCACTGCACCTGTGGTGACATTTCAAAGGCATTACCTCGAACTGAGCTGACAACTCCGGTGTCTGGTGAGTTTCTGTGGTTTCCTGCTGTCACGCTGCTACTTAACATAAAAACATGACGACACGACGTGGTAGCCACCACCGAGCCGACCCGTTTGATGTATGTATGACTGATACGAACGGCAAATTTTAGAGCTTAGAGGAGCACTTCAGTTTGTTGATGGGAGTGATTACTGATTAATGAAAAAATACTTTTGAACGAAATAATCAATTTTTGTGAATAAATAACAGGAGAACTTACACAATATCCCTTTAAGAACCACTGTGCAATTTGTATTGCTGTTTTTACTAAATTCACCTGAATTGCTGTCATTTATGTGAATTGATTGACAGTATTCTGTAATTCAGTTCAAATGGATTCACTTTGGTCAATAAATTCTGAATGTCTTCAGTGACACATATTGTGGTTTATTGTGGATTAAATGTATTGCTAAATATATTGATCACTGCAGAATCGCAGTCTTGTGATATTATCGTTATCATAGGTAAAATATAGTGATAGCATCGTATCACGAGGTACCTAGTGATTCCCACCCCTAGTAAGGGAGTTATGTTATAATGTAAATAAGTTATATCTCATGGAAAAAAATGAGCGGAGTCAAGAGGCTCCCCACTCTGTATATCCAGCTGCTATGACAGAGCTGTAAAGACATGTCCAAGAAAATATGTCACTGCCTCTCTGTAGTGTTTTCCCAAAAGCACATCACCTACATTTGATCCATAACTCTAAAAATCAGTAGAGCCTTATGTTTTATAAACATACTTACCATTAAATAGTTACATGTGGTTGTGTACAACATCCAATCTGTGTTGTGTGACTACTGTATAATGAAGCGCTAATGCCAACACAGACAAATCTGAAATCTTAATCAGAATAGTCCATCTCTTGTTCACCATCTCTGAATAATAAATAGGAAACATTTTAGATTTTGCAGTAGAACAGTTTAACTATGACCATATTTCATAGTAGTATGACATTTCCTTCACATACACTCCCTCTGTCTCACTTTCTCTTTCACGCACACACTCACACATGGAGGTTACATAGAAGAATATCCACCCAGACAGTGCATAGCTAATAAGAGTGAAATCAAGTCTTTTTCCTGTGCAGCACAGAGCTCATTTATATATGAAGTATCATGGGATTCAGTAAATATTTACTAGGCTTCACAGCTGAAATTAGCTTTAAAAGAGACTTTGATGTACCCAGCTTGGGTCAGGAGTAAGACTGATTAATTTCACATTTATCCAGGTGCCTAATCAGTCATGTTTGCTCATTCTATTTTTAACCACCAGGGGTCATCTTGCAGACAAACTCTTTTTACTGCAAAACAAACTAATGTAAGTCTGATTAAACTGGACTGAAATTAGGTTTTTTAAAGTTTAAACTAAAACTGCACTGCCCATCAAATAGGCTCAAGTTTACAGTTATGCTCGTGTTTTGTAATGCATCACTTTAGTCATTTGTTAATCTAAGCTGCATACATTTATTGCATTTTAATTGGTTTAAGAACAGCTGCACTATTATTACAGCCTGTTCAAGTCAAGAGATATGAATTAAGTATTGACAACAAACAAATTTTTATCTTTAGGGTTCATTCAATAAGATGTAATCTAAACCAGATATAACTTCTATATTGTGACTAAACAGTGCACACTAAAAACTCCTGGGTCAAAAATAACGCAGCAACCCACTGCTGGGTTAAAAAGGGATCAACTAATTACTTAAGCCGCTGTCAGACTTGCATTGCGGAACATGAGCAGTAAAGTCCATCCGTCTTTTCAAATATGTTGCTTCTTCACAAACCCCCGGCCTCAGGAAATGTTCCGGATAAGTCAACATAGCCACACTCTCTTTTCAACTCTGTCCGGAACGTTTTCTTGTGCTTCAGCCAAAAAGACTTGCCACAACATTTACACTCTTCTGACATGGGGTCCATGTGTGGAAAGGTTTTTCCCCCTTCCTAATTTCTTACTTTTTTGCATGTTTGTCACACTTAAATGTTTCAGATCATCAAACAAATTTTAATGTGAGTCAAAGATAACAAAAGTAAACAGAAAATGCAGTTTTTGAATGAAGATTTTTATTAGTAAGGGGGGGGGGGGTCCAAACCTCCATGGTCCTGTGTGAAAAAGTGATTGCCCCCCTGTTAAAACATAAATTTACTGTGGTTTATCACATCTTTGGAAATCTGAGTTCAGTTTCTCTAGCCATACCAAGGCCGGATTACTGCCACACCTGTTCTCAATCAAGAAATCACTTAAATAGGACCTGCCTGACGAAGTTTAGTAGACCAAAAAAATCCTCAAAAGCTAGATATCATGTTGCGATCCAAAAAAAATTCAGTAAAAAATCCTAAACAAAGTAATTGAGGTCTATCAATCTGGAAAAGGTTCCAAAGCCATTTCTAAAGCTTTGGGACTCCAGCTGTGTTTGGCACTCCAACAGTGAGAGCCATTATCCACAAATGGTGAAAACATGGAACAGTGGTGAACCTTCCCAGGAGTGGCCGGCCGACCAAAATTACCCCAAGAGCACAGCGACGACTCATCCAAGAGGTCACAAAAGACCCCAGAACAACATCCAAGAACTGCAGGCCTCACTTGCCTCAACTAAGGTCAGTGTTCATGACTTCACCATAAGAAAGAGAAAATGGCCTGCATGGCAGAGTTCCAAGACCAAAACCACTGATGAGCAAAGAGAACATAAAGGCTCGTCTCAGTTTAGCCAGAAAGCATCTTGATGATCCCAAAGACTTTTGGGAAAATACTCTGTGAACTGACAAGACAAAAGTTGAACTTTTTGGAAGGTGTAGGTCCCATTACATCTGGCGTAAAAGAAACATGGCATTTCAGAAAAGGAACATCATACCTAAAGTAAAATATGGTGGTTTTAGTGTGATGGTCTGGGGCTGTTTAGCTGCTTCAGGACCTTGAAGACTTGCTGTGGTAAATGGAACCATGAATTCTGCTGTCTACCAAAAAATCCTGAAGGAGAATGTCCGGCCATCTGTTCATGACCTCAAGCTGAAGCGCACTTGGGTTCTGCAGCAGGACAATGATCCAAAACACACAGGCAAGTCCACCTCTGAATGGCTTAAGAACAACAAAATAAAGACTTTGGAGTGGCCTAGTCAAAATCCTGACCTGAATCCAATTGAGATGCTGTGGCATGACCTTAAAAAGGTGGTTCATGCTGGAAAACTCTCCAATGTGGCTAAATTACAACAATTCTGCAAAGATGAGTGGAACAAAATTCCTCCACAGCACTGTAGAAGACTCATTGCCAGTTATCACAAACATTTCATTGCAGTTGTTGCTGCTAAGGGTGGCCCAACCAGTTATTAGGTTTAGGGGCCAATCACTTTTTCACGCAGGGCTATTTAAGTTTGGATTTTTTCCCCCCTTAAAAATAAAAATCTCGATTTGAAAACTGCATTTTCTGTTTACTTGTGTTATCTTTGTCTCACATGATGATTTGATGATCTTAAACATTTAAGTGTGACTAACATGCAAAAAAGTAAGAAATTAGGAAGGGGGCAAAAACTTTTTCACACTGCTGTATGTCCGCTACATCTCCCATCTCCGAGGTAAAAGACCAGAATGCATGTCTGAATGCAAGCGTTATAAAAGACAAAGTCCACATTTAACCGCTTTCCAGCGTGAGTCTGAAAGGGGCATTAGTTACTTCAACCCAGAAAACTGGGTTATTTTTTTTACTCAACTTTCAGGTTGAATATTTGACCCAGAAGTTGGGATATATTGACTACAATGTTGGGTTATTTTAACCCAGAAGTTGGGTCAACAACCCAACAACCCAAATGTCTAGGTTGAAATAACCCAGAAATTAGTTGGTCCCTTTTTAACCCAGCAGTTTGACCCAGGACTTTTAGTGTGGTAAAATCATGTTTGCTTGAAGTTTAAAACTTTACTAAGTAATTGGTCATTATAAACTGTCCCTAATTGTGAATGTGGGTGGTTGTTTGCCTCTTTGTGTTGGCCATGGAAAAGAATGGCAACCTCTCCGGATGTACCCTGCCTCTCACCTGATAATTACTGGGGTAGGCTCCCACGACTGAATTGGACTAAGCGGTACACAAAATGGATGAATGAATGAGGAAGAAATAAAAATACGATTTTTTCTTAGAGTGAGCTATTAAACTTGTGTAAAATATAATCAACAGTAGTCGTTAAAATATACTCAAATGAAATGAGTGCAAATTGTTACACCACTTTTATAGGTTAGATTTTAAGTAGCTTTTTTCACTGAAGGTGTGGGTTCTCTCCGGGTTCTCAGCTTCCTCCCACAGTCCAAAGACATGCATGTTAGTTTAATTGGACACTTTAAAGTCTCCCTTGGAGTGAGCGTGAGTGCCAGTGAATGTCTGTCTGTGTTGGCCCTGTGGTAAACTGGCGACCTGTCCAGGTTTACCCTGACTCTCGCCTACAAAGTGCTGGGATAGACTCCAGTTACCCACCACCCTGACTTGGAATAAGGGGTAAAGAAAATGGATGGATAGGACAGTAAATGAATTAGCGTGTAATCTTGTGTGTAGCGAGACGAAAAAAGAAAAGAGAAAAAACATATTCATGCAGAACCTCATAAATAATACATGCCTTGAGGCTTGAGGTAGGAACATAAATTAATGCAACACTAGGGTATTTCAGTCATCTTGATTTATGAGTTATTAATTTACTGTTGAGATGATTGGCAGTGAAGCAGTGAATGCGGATTCTGTTGAATTGTAACATAATAATGATCATCAACATCCTGATGAAACTGATGATTAATCTTAGATGTCAGTCATCTTTATGACCTCTCACAAACAGCCACCTTGCCATTTAATGAAGAACTGTATTTATAACAAGTTCTTTTTCCATCACATTCTTGTCAATTACTGGTGATTCATATTTAGTGTTTATATACTGTATGGATACAATGGACTGTATTACCTTAGCACAGTAGAAAACGAAAATGCTGATTAAGTGTGTGGCTGTCATGACATTCAAACGTGGCATAAAATACTTGGTCACTTCAACTTTGATGATGTTGCAAAATTAGAGAAAGTGGTTAAAGGAATGTCAGCAAAAGGGAAATATGGCATCTAACCAAAACTGTGAAATATGCATACAGACCATGCTCACACAAAGCAGAAACAGACAGACGCTAAAGCTACAACTGTGCTAGAGCTTGTACACACAGACCTATACAGACCTATTGAACCAGCAGATAAAGACAGGTACAGATATCCAATCGCATTTACTGGTGATGACAGTGGGATGATTTTTCCCTTCTTTGTCAAAGGAAAGAGTGACACTGCAAAAGCTACAGAAAAGTTTGTTACAAATGTAGCACCATACGGGAACATTAGGTAATGTTCTGTAGTAACAGCACAGAATTCAGCAGGAAGGAGTTTAAATCTTTACTTAGGAGTACTGTAAATAGATAAGGCACGAGACTGTTGGAGAGTAACCTCCCAAAGCAATTATGGATATATGCTGTACAGACAGCAGCTCAGATCCGTAACGGGTGTTACAGTAAGGCTACAAAAAATATTGTCCAGCATGACGCTGCAACATGCTGGATAATATGCATCATTGATGCATTGTCCTGAGACAGGAAAAGTCCTAAAACATAGACTGAAAAAGCTCATCACCAAAGATAATGCTGATAGCCAGACTTAGACCAATTCTAACATAGAAGATGACATTGAGGAGTATAAAGATAGACCACTGAGCAGAGTCAACCAGGATCTGAGACAACCTAAAGAGAGTAAAGATCCAGTTGAGGAGACTGCTGAGGCAGATCTGACCATGACAGATATCACTCAGAGGGGGAGTAGAGATAAAGGAGATATTCCATAAGACAGAAAAAGGCTCCAGAATATTCAAAGGACAAAGGGCTGGATCAAAGATCTATGTTTGCGTGTAGTAATTTGCCCGTGTAATCTAGAATTTTGCCCTGATCTTGAATTGTGCCAAACCTCTTGCGTAATAGCTGTCAGAGACCATCTTCAAGGCTGCAGACAGTTTCATTTGTTCAGAAACTCCTGATGTCCTCATAAATTGGTCACTTCTAAGGCTGCACAGATACCTGTTGTATTATTTACATTTTTATATTCATCATATTTATCTTCAATTATACTTTCATTTCCCTCTTCCACTACTATATCCATCTCCATAGGGCCCTTTTTCCTTTTGCACTGTAGTCTCAATACGCAAAGCCCTCATATATAAAGGGGCATTACCAACACATTTGCACCCACAGTCATTAGCGGGTGTTAGTAAATCACCCTCAAACCGTGGTTCAACCCTTGTGCAAAATTCTGGACTGAATGGGCAAATTACTACATGCAAATTTGGATCTTGATCCGGCCCTTAGTGTGTAAACTGAATAAGTTATTGTATTGCTTAAAACTGCATGGTTATCTGACAGAGAATGGTTTTAAACAAAACGATGCTGATCATTGTGTCTACAGCAGAGAATCTGAAAATGAGAAAGTGATTCTGCTAGTGTGGGTAGACGATCTGATCAAAGCAGCAAATCACACTTTACTCTGTGATGTGAAAAAAAATGCTAGAGAAAAGGTTTAAGATGAAAGATTTGTGTCGACTGAAACACTTCTTTGGTGCTGATTTTGAGTAAGGTGAGGGAGAGATCAAAATGAGTCAAAAGAGACACATAGAGAAGATATTGGAAAAAAATGTAATGTCCGATTGCAAGCCAAGAGCCACCCCATCTGAACAGAAGCTAGCCTTTGAAAATGAAGATACAGTAAATAGAGAGATAGTAGACAGCTTGATATACATTATCACACACATTATCATTATAACTCTTACTGAGGTATTAAAGGATACTACAGGTCAGGAGATGCAGAAATGTGAGGAAATCCTACAGCTTGACAGGTGCAGTGATGCTGATTGGGCAGTTGACAAAAACAGGAGGAAGAGCCCAATATTGTTTCAGCTTAACTAAGAATGGTCCAGGTCATATCATGGAAGAGAAGGAAACAGACAACGGTGGCACACTCCACCTGCAAAGCTGAATATCAGGGATGCGCCATATAATCGTCCCTCTATTGGTATCGGCCAATCAGGCCGCTGTTTCTAAAGCCTGAAAGAAAAACCTTCTTCTTCGTCTTCTTCAAAAACTTATTTTTTACAGACTTTAAAACATCTAAAGACAGATTCTTTTACTGTAGGATGTTCTGTGATCAGAGTTTATACACGGTCATTTGTGTAAACAACCAAGACCCGTTTTTGGGTATTGCCTTTTTTTTTTTCTCAGGAAGAAGAAAATCCAGGTCATCCTAGGATATAACGCACATATCCTTTTAGTTTTGTTTGAACTGTCATTAAGTCTGACTTGTTATACATAACACAAGTTGAAGTATTTTTTAAAATTTTGTACAAGGAATGAATATTACATAATTTATCTGTCAGCTTTAAACACACACAACGTAACTTTTAGACCTTAAAAGTCTGCGTTTCTGACTCGTTTTGATGACACAGCAACATTCATTATGCGCATTTTGGAGCCGTCACTGCCCAGCAGCGTCCCGAGGCTCAGAAACAGAAGTGTGTATTATTGCATCCGGGATGCGGCCGCGACATTGCAGCCGACTATTGGTTGCACACCGCATAACTTACTAGCAAATGGATATGAACCAGACATGAACACAGAGGGTGTTTTGAAAGCACATCATGTTGGATTTAGCAAAGAAACGCAAGGAAACATTACTGAACGAAGAGAGGAGAAGAAAGAGAGGAAGGGACAGAACAAGAGTCAAGATAAGACTGTCTTTTACTGGCTGGAGGGAATCACCATAGAGGTACGATGCAAGATGGATGCTAGTTTACCCACCAATAGGGGGCGTGTCACTGAGAAAACTACTAAAATTTCTGTTGTGTGTCTTTAATATTGGTATCGATATTGGTTATTGACCACATGAGTTTTCAAATATCAGCATATGGGATATCGGCCAAAATTCCAATAACGTGCATCCCGACTGAATATATGGCCCTAGCAGCCACTACTCAAGAAAGTATGTGCCTTGTACAATTACCAAACAGGATAGATGGTAATAACCAGCATGTACCAGTCTAAATTTACTAGGACAACCAGGGGGCAATAGCTTTGTCTAAAAACCAGACAGAGAACCAAACACATGGATATAAAATATCATTTTGTACGGTCTGCACACACAGATGGGAAAATAGCTACAGAATATTGCCCTACTGTAAACGTGGTGTCTTTACCAAGTCTGTGACAAAGGCATGATTTAAAATGTTCAAGGGATATTTTTTTTTTTTTTGTTCTTGTCTTTACCACTATTAAAAGCTATAAACATGTGTTAAATAGCTAATGAAATGATATCATGTGTCCTTGCGTGCACCGGAATGCTATTGTGAGCATGTGCAGAATAAATGGTCAGTGAGAGGGTTCCTGGACCAAAGAAATGATGGCTGCATGTCAGCTTTTCCTTCCGTAAACACTGATGAAAGCTAACCACTTAGCAACTAGACGACAGACTGCTGCTAAGATGTCAAACGCTACAAAAAACTTACTGCCTATAAAAAGATTGTATCATTTACTTCTGTCTATGAGCCTCTAAACACACTAAAGGAGGCAGGAAGCATCAGCTGCAGACACACCAGCAGATATTCACCTCTGCTCCATGAAACATGGAAAATCAAAGGTGCCACTGATCAGGATATCTGCGCTGCGGGGACATGGGATGGAGAAGAGGAGAGAGGAAAGACAAAGAGGGGAATAAAGGAGAGATAACGTTTCCTTAGAGAGATCTACACTGTGCAGTAAGTACAATATATAGCAGCCACAATGAGCTTAATCCACATGCTCACGACACAGTTCCCTGAGGATGTCATGGACTCTCCTCTCATTATCATTACTTAAATCACCTTTGACTTTATGGCCCCACGCAGACACACAAACGCACACTCTTTTCAAAGTGCCTTCTTGGTATCTAGTCATTTGCTGCATCCAAGGTTGAAGGATCCTCATGCCAATACTGTATATTCATTTTCATGAACTGGTGAACAGTAAGCTGTGCAAAAGATGTCTTTAATTTTACAAACAGACAAAAGAAGTCACTTAGAAATGACACAATCACACATTTTAAAAACTCATAATTTTCAGTTCTCACATACACACAAATGCATTTCCTAACAGCCTTTTCCAAAATCCATCAGCACTTTTCTCATTCATATCCCACTACAAACCACTTTAAACTTCTACAACATATTCAAAGCAAAATAATGGCTTTTCTGTTATAACTATCATGGGATAGATGTGTATAGAAAATCTCAAATAATTTTTTATGAGTCATTTCAGCAGAGAACCTGGATACTGTTTTAGTGCTGTGACTGTAACAGCCAGTAGGGAAAGGTTTCAAAATTAGATTCACTTTGGAACATCAACTGGGTTTGGTGGGAAAAGTCGAGAAAAAACAATTTAGAAGTAGAAAGATCTGATGTTGATAAGAAACTTTGGCCAAACAGTAGACAGAGGGAGGACCAGAACCCTTACAGCAGTGGTTCTCAACCATTTTTCTACAAAGTACCCCTTATGAAATATATTTTCAGCCTAGTACCCCCAATCTACCGTAAGTATTTCTGGTTGGGAAAAAAATAAAACACAGCACTTTGTCATTTGTGTCTGGTTTATTAAACTGGAACCCTGAAAAACAACAATAATTTTGCTTCTTTGGCCCTTAGTCCTCTCTCTTTTCAGTAAGATTTCTGCTACGCTTCAACCACATCTCCATTGTTTGCGTTTTCAAGGTGACAGTGATTAACGTTTGATGTCATTTGGCTCGTAACAGGTTGGGTCAAACCATGTCGCTATGTGAAAGAAAGGTTTTATGTGAAATTAGCAACTCAGTTTATGAACGTACGCTTACATTTACAGAAATCTTAATTAGATAAATTTTGTTGAAGGATCTTGTTTCGTAGTTTAGTTCATGTAGCCCTGGAATGCCTTGAAGTACCCCCAGGGGTATGCATACTACCATTTGAGAAACAGTGCCTTACAATACTGTACCATATAAATCACTCTCATGTCATCATATCATTATCACCACCATGCAGCCTGAACCTGAACCTGAAGCAGGGCAATTGATGGGTTTTGTCTTTTAAATAGGTTTCCAATACTTGACAATCATACACTGTAACATCCAACATCTAACACTGCATACACTTTACAAACATTGTATGATTAAAATCGTGCAGTCTGTACTTTTTATCGCATGGTGGTTTTTCGTAAAGTGATTTCGCAATTTGTTTTTATCCACTATTTTGCTATTAGTAGTATATAGAATTTTTTTATGATAATAGTTTATTTTATTGTTCATAACATAAATCTGCTACAGGCTGCAAATGAAGCATAGCCTATGTGGTTAACTGTGAACATGACTGAAGCAGTCAAGCCAAGTAATGTTCACTGTTTATTTTACTGGAGTTTTATTGGTGTTTTTATTCATGTTCTTTATTTATTTATTTTCTTTTTAATCTAATCTTTCTTTAATTTTATTGGTGATTTTATCTGTGATCTGTGATGTCTGTTTTTACTTAGCCTCCCATGATGCTGTTACCATTGTAAAGCACTTTGATCAGCTGAGGCTGTTGGAAATGTGCTACATAAATAAAATTGAAGTGAATAGAAAAGTTCCTATTTAGATAAATTAACACAAACATAATGATATTCATTTATCTGAAAATTTAAGATAACGGTAGTAACGCAGCTTTTCACATACAGTGAATTCTGAAGTTAGACTTTCATGCATTTAAGCTCTTTTGGCTTAAATGCATGTTGTAATTCAAAAGTGTTTTGAGATATTTGTGAAAATGTTTTGAATCTTGTTAGCAACAAAAAGAACTGCTACGGGATGAGCAAATGAAGTCCATCTGTGCAGACAGATACAGATCTGTCTAGATAGAAAACACTTGTAAGATTTCATCTGATGTGGAAGCATCCCTGCAGATGCCACTGTGTAAAGTATTTGAGGATGGAACATGGGGAAGGAAAAATAAGGATTTTGTCTAGTATTGGCCTGAATTTATCTCACCGGTATGATAGTGTAAAAGCAGGTCTTGCTGATGGTCTCCTATACTGATAGGGTGGAAATCCACAGTCACTTGCATCCATTCACCAACATCAAGGGTCCCGAAGGATGGGGTCACAGAAAAAGGCCTGGAATAGATGAGTTTTGCTTAAGAAACTGTCAGAAAAGACCCAACTTTTAAGTAGTAATAAGTGGTTTAAAACTGTAGTTCTCAAACAGTTGTTACAAAAGGCTTTTTTTCTGTTGATGTGATTCTAAGTGACTGCATTGATGTACACGACCAGACAGAAGTTTGGGATCCCTTTTGCATTGGATTGAATGGGAAAGTGACATTTTTAAATTCTAGCGTATACTGTATCTCAACTTTAATAACTGACTGATGTTGCTGTGTGTTAAATATAACACAGTAGGCATCAACACACACTGACCTCTCTGTATGTAACTTGAAATTGGCCTTGCTCTTTCCTATGTTGCGGATAACATGAGTTCTCTGTGTGGAAGATTTAACAGCGCAGACGGGTAGAGAAATCTCATCGCGAAAGTCAAGAATGGCGCGTGGTCCGATGGCACGGATTGGAATCTGAAATCGTTCCCTCTCTGTCACACACACCAGGCTATGGTTGTAGTCCTGAATGGGAAAAAAAAGAAAGAATTGCAAACAGCCAAACTCATAAAATATAACTGATATATAACTTATTAGAAATAAAACAAGGAAGAATCAATTAAGCCAAAGCATAAATTAAAATAATTGGTTTTACAGTTTTCTGGGGGGGGGGGGGGGGTTGTTTGTTTTGTTTTTTTTTTGTTTTGTTTTTTCAATCACAAAAGCCTTTGTTTTTCATAGGTTTTCGCATCTTTTTACTTGCAATATTTTCTGTAGCTAGTAAAATGAAGCTTGATCAAGACTAGTGCACCGTCTTACTGTCAAACCTTTTGAGGTGTTTTCACTGTGCAGTAAATGTCTTTTTGTATTGTGCGGCACCATCCAGCCAGCTTTGCAGCATTTTACTAAATCTAAGCAGACAGTATATCTCTTTTTATCTGTATGAAGACTACAGCCGGATTTAAGCTGCCTTTTTTAGCGAAGTATAATCTGACGTTTCTGTTTTTCAGTTATATGCGCTTTCTCCTATGAAATCCCTCATAGTGTATGTCAATATCAAAATATGCCAGTTTGGCCAAATTTGATTTCTGACAGATTTGTTTTGTTCCAGCAGCTCAAAGATATTGTATTTCACTTCCAGCAAATGCTGAATATTTTTGGTGCACAATTTCTGAACCTTTTCATTATGTAGAAGATAAAGAATTAACCCCACAACTTTCTGTGAAGCAGTTTTGACAAAGAATGTGGATTCTACAGATAAAGAGTTCTAAGCCCATAAGACACCCACCACTTTGGGTATGAAAACAGTACCATCAAGTGAAAGCTGATAGTCTGTACTAAAGTCATTATATAACTAATCTATGACATGTTTTGGTCAATTAAGTCAATTATAACAAAAAACATCTCATCTTACTTTTAGATTATCCTCCAAGAAGCACATACGCGCCAACCTTTATAGGGATGCACGATATTGGAATTTTGGCCGGTATCCAAAATGCCGATATTTTAAAACTTATGTGTCCAATAACCGATATTGATACCGATATTAAAGCTGAAAAAAAAAAAGCTGTCATTGCAAATAGCAGGTTTGTTATCCATTTCTGACACTTTGTAAAATAGGGGTAGTAAAAATATCGATACACTGAAATATTGCAATATTTTCATATGCCAATATCAAATTTATATTTAAAAACACGGTATTGATCTATTTTACATACAAAATCTCACGAGATATGATTGTTTTGTTACAAAATCTCACGATATTTTGTGGATTCTCGCAAGATTTCGTAACAGAACGATGAAATATCGTGAGATATCGACAGTAAAATGGATTGACATTGCCTTTTCAGATGTCAATATATCAGCACATGGAAATATCCCAACATTTTTGTGAATTTTTGTGAGATTTCGTAACAAAATGATAAAATACCGTGAGATTTCGTCAGAAAAATTGATTGACACCGCCTTTTCAGATGTCAATATATCAGCACATGAAAATATTGCAATATTTTTGTGAATTCTCGTGAGATTTTGTAATAGAACAACAAAATATCACGATATTTCATAATTAAAATAGATTGATACCGCATTTGTAAATGTCAATATGATATCAGCATATGAAAATATTGCGATAGTTCAGTGTATCAATATTTTTTCCCACCCCTAGTCTTTGGAAATTTTAAAGTCTGTAAAAAGAAGTTTTTGAAGAAGTTTTTGGGGTTTTTTAGACTTTAGAAACAGTGGACTGACCATTTAAATATTGGTGCGGTGGCCGGTGTCGGATACTCAGTTTTAAGGCCGATATAGGCAGATACCGATAGGGGTCCAACTATATTGTGCATCCCTTACCCTTTATTGTGCGATTCACCTGTAAGTCTGTGTGAGCATATGTTTTGGGCTGTACCTTGTTCTCCTGTGGTGTGAAAATGACTGTAAAAGTGGCAAACATTCCTGGTGCCACCTTGCCAATGGCCTCCTCAGGACCAACCACATGAAACTGTTCTGAATCTTGCTGTTCCAGCTTCACTTGCTGAGGAACCTTAAAAAATAAATAATTACAGAAAATGAAATACAGAAAACCTCAAACCGCACAGCAAGCATAGTCCCGCATAGACCAACAGATGGGGATATTTTCATCACTACTTGATTGCATGTTATGCAGATCTCCAATCTACCATGACGCTCTCCACTCTTTATACACAACCCATAAAACATGACTCACAAATATGGTTTATTCTTTTTTTATGCTAACATCAGAGTGGTGTGAAGACTGGTATGTTTTTTTCTACTGTTCCATAAATAGTTTTGATTAAAATACTTTAGTATCCATCTATCTTTCCATCCGTCTATTGTCTATTAAACCGATTCATCTTATTCAGATGCAACGCTGGTGACCCTGGTCAGATCACGAGTCCATCCCCATGTTTATTAGCCATGTTGTTTTGAATACAGATTCATATCAATATAACACACCTTGTCGTTGTTGAGAAGAAGCAGGGGTAACTTGTAGGTCTGAAAGGGATCAAAGTTCTGGAAGGTCAGCTCAGATGGGTAGGGCTGAAAAAGTGGCTGGTCCATTTGCACAGATGATAACTGGCAAAACACAGAAACAGATACATCCCCATACATATACATGTGCGTTAATGTTTCTTGTCTTCATGAAATGTTAAGCAACTGACATCTGTCCGTTTCCCTGTTTGATGCTCGGCAACACAAAACTATTTTTCTAAAAGCATCTTTTCCTGTTATTTTATGTTTCTTTTCAACCTGCCAGAGAAATCATAAGACTGTGTTTTATATTGTTGCCCTCAAGATTGACATAATTCCAACTGATGATTTATCCCACTAATCACCTGAGGTGGCTTTCACACTTGCATGTTTAAAAAGTCAACCAAATAAAAGTGTTCAAGGTGAGATGCAGAACTTATTCCTATTAAATGTGATGAGAGGGCATTTCTTAACTTCAAAGACATTTCATGAACTTCTGATGGCATTTCTGCTGCAGACCTCTTTTTAAATTCTGCCCCTAAAAGTAATGAGCATTGAGTCACATTGTTTGCCCTCTGCCCATCAAACAGTACTGTACTTGCTGACTCAAGAGGAACCTGCTTTCGTAGGCTGGAGATGCCCTTAGCAGACAGCGCATGATCTGCATTCAGGAGACGAAAGATTAAATAATAGGAAACCTGTTGTATTCTCTTTTTATATTGAGATATGTATCTATTTTTCAACAAATATTTGTAACATAGACTATTCTAGTCTATGATTATTAAATTCTGTGTTCAAAAAGTAATTGCTACAAATGAAATGTGAAGCTCGTTGTATTTTTTCTGCCTTTTTTGCTTGTGGACTCCACACTTTTTTTGCATTTTTGGGGTTTTTTTATGTAGAAAAAAGTCAGCGCCTGAGCTTCCAAAACAACAGTAAGTTCTACAGCAAAATCTCACCCAGCTTTGGCTGTTTTCACTGTTATCATTGTCATTTATCATATTTTGATGGTATCTTTTTGGCCCTAGTTTCAGGTTTTTATAATAATAATGGATTAGCTTTATATGGGACTTTTCAAGGCACTCAAAGCACTTTACACTGAATCCATTATAATCCATTATTCATTCTCTCCACAGTCGCATACTGGTGGTGGTAAGCTACAAGTGTAGCCAGATTTTCCCTGTGGCAGATCGACAGAAATGTGGCAGCCAGGTCATGCCAAAGGTGTCTCTGACAACCACTAAATGTACAGTTGTCCTCAAAATTATTCATACCTTCCAATTAAAGAAAAGGCTAAATTCACAACAGTATTTCAAATAACAATAAAGAAACTAATAATAAATAGAAAATAAAAAAAAAAACATAACTTAATAAATTAAGATATTGCTTTGGAATCATGGTTGTAAATAATAATTTAAAAAAAACAAAACACAAATAAATAAAACTATCCCAGACACATCTTACATCCTTTCCCATGAACGATGGACCAAGTTGCCTGTCAACAGGTGCAGATGTCTTTTTGAACATTGGAGAAAACACCTGATTGCAGTGATTGCCTTAA
Organism: Atherinomorus stipes; assembly: GCA_023101725.1. Taxonomy (NCBI): domain Eukaryota; kingdom Metazoa; phylum Chordata; class Actinopteri; order Atheriniformes; family Atherinidae; genus Atherinomorus; species Atherinomorus stipes. The sequence continues at coordinate 11 of JALJCO010008069.1, read as the reverse complement.
AGTGTTGTTCA
>JALJCO010008065.1:437500-493600 GCA_023101725.1 Atherinomorus stipes | reverse complement strand
CTTCCTGGTTCTGGTCCTGATGGAGGTTTTCCTTCCTGGTTCTGGTCCTGATGGAAGTTTTCCTTCCTGGTCCTGGTCCTGATGGAGGTTTTTCTTCCTGGTTCTGGTCCTGATGGAGGTTTTCCCTCCTGGTTCTGGTCCTGATGGAGGTTTTCCTTCCTGGTTCTGGTCCTGATGGAGGTTTTCCTCCCTGGTTCTGGTCCTGATGGAGGTTTTCCTTCCTGGTTCTGGTCCTGATGGAGGTTTTCCTTCCTGGTTCTGGTCCTGATGGAGGTTTTCCTTCCTGGTTCTGGTCCTGATGGAGGTTTTCCTTCCTGGTTCTGGTCCTGATGGTGGTTTTCCTTCCTGGTTCTGGTCCTGATGGAGGTTTTCCTTCCTGGTTCTGGTCCTGATGGTGGTTTTCCTTCCTGGTTCTGGTCCTGATGGAGGTTTTCCTTCCTGGTTCTGGTCCTGATGGAGGTTTTCCTTCCTGGTTCTGGTCCTGATGGTGGTTTTCCTTCCTGGTTCTGGTCCTGATGGAGGTTTTCCTTCCTGGTTCTGGTCCTGATGGTGGTTTTCCTTCCTGGTTCTGGTCCTGATGGAGGTTTTCCTTCCTGGTTCTGGTCCTGATGGAGGTTTTCCTTCCTGGTTCTGGTCCTGATGGAGGTTTTCCTCCTGGTCCTGGTCCTGATGGAGGTTTTTCTTCCTGGTTCTGGTTCTGATGGTGGTTTTCCTTCCTGGTTCTGGTCCTGATGGAGGTTTTTCTTCCTGGTTCTGGTCCTGATGGAGGTTTTTCTTCCTGGTTCTGGTCCTGATGGAGGTTTTTCTTCCTGGTTCTGGTTCTGATGGTGGTTTTCCTTCCTGGTTCTGGTCCTGATGGAGGTTTTTCTTCCTGGTTCTGGTCCTGATGGAGGTTTTCCCTCCTGGTTCTGGTCCTGATGGAGGTTTTCTTCCTGGTTCTGGTCCTGATGGAGGTTTTCCTTCCTGGTTCTGGTCCTGATGGAGGTTTTCCTTCCTGGTTCTGGTCCTGATGGAGGTTTTCCTTCCTGGTTCTGGTCCTGATGGAGGTTTTCCTTCCTGGTTCTGGTCCTGATGGAGGTTTTCCTTCCCGGTTCTGGTCCTGATGGAGGTTTTCCTTCCTTGTTCTGGTTCTGATGGAGGAGTTCCTTCCTGGTTCTGGTCCTGATGGTGGTTTTCCTTCCTGGTTCTGGTCCTGATGGAGGTTTTCTTCCTGGTTCTGGTCCTGATGGAGGTTTTCCTTCCTGGTTCTGGTCCTGATGGAGGTTTTCCTTCCTGGTTCTGGTCCTGATGGAGGTTTTCCTTCCTGGTTCTGGTCCTGATGGAGGTTTTCCTTCCTGGTTCTGGTCCTGATGGAGGTTTTCCTTCCTGGTTCTGGTCCTGATGGAGGTTTTTCTTCCTGGTTCTGGTTCTGATGGAGATTTTCCCTTCCTGGTTCTGGTTCTGATGGAGGTTTTTGTTCCTGGTCCTGGTCCTGATGGAGGTTTTCCTCCCTGGTTCTGGTCCTGATGGGAGGTTTTTCTTCCTGGTTCTGGTCCTGATGGAGGTTTTCCTTCCTGGTCCTGGTCCTGATGGAGGTTTTCCCTCCTTGTTCTGGTCCTGATGGAGGTTTTCCCTCCTGGTTCTGGTTCTGATGGAGATTTTCCTTCCTGGTTCTGGTCCAGATGGTGGTTTTCCTTCCTGGTTCTGGTCCTGATGGAGGTTTTCCTTCCTGGTTCTGGTTCTGATGGAGGTTTTCCTTCCTGGTTCTGGTCCTGATGGAGGTTTTCCTTCCTGGTTCTGGTCCTGATGGAGGTTTTCCTCCTGGTCCTGGTCCTGATGGAGGTTTTCCTTCCTGGTTCTGGTCCTGATGGAGGTTTTTCTTCCTGGTTCTGGTCCTGATGGAGGTTTTTCTTCCTGGTTCTGGTTCTGATGGTGGTTTTCCTTCCTGGTTCTGGTCCTGATGGAGGTTTTCCTCCTGGTTCTGGTCCTGATGGAGGTTTTTCTCCTGGTTCTGGTCCTGATGGAGGTTTTCCTTCCTGGTTCTGGTCCTGATGGAGGTTTTCCTTCCTGGTTCTGGTCCTGATGGAGGTTTTCCTTCCTGGTTCTGGTCCTGATGGAGGTTTTCCTTCCTGGTTCTGGTCCTGATGGTGGTTTTCCTTCCTGGTTCTGGTTCTGATGGAGGTTTTCCTTCCTGGTTCTGGTTCTGATGGAGATTTTCCTTCCTGGTTCTGGTCCTGATGGAGGTTTTCCTTCCTGGTTCTGGTCCTGATGGAGGTTTTCCTTCCTGGTTCTGGTCCTGATGGAGGTTTTCCTTCCTGGTCCTGTTAGAGGTTTTTCTTCCTTGTTCTGGTTCTGATGGAGGTTTTTGTTCCTGGTCCTGGTCCTGATGGAGGTTTTCCTCCTGGTTCTGGTCCTGATGGAGGTTTTTCTTCCTGGTTCTGGTCCTGATGGAGGTTTTTCTTCCTGGTTCTGGTTCTGATGGTGGTTTTCCTTCCTGGTTCTGGTCCTGATGGTGGTTTTCCTTCCTGGTTCTGGTTCTGATGGAGGTTTTCCTTCCTGGTTCTGGTCCTGATGGAGGTTTTTTCTTCCTGGTTCTGGTCCTGATGGAGGTTTTCCTTCCTGGTCCTGGTCCTGATGGAGGTTTTCCCTCCTTGTTCTGGTCCTGATGGAGGTTTTCCTCCTGGTTCTAGTCCTGATGGAGGTTTTTCTTCCTGGTTCTGGTCCTGATGGAGGTTTTTCTTCCTGGTTCTGGTTCTGATGGAGATTTTCCTTCCTGGTTCTGGTTCTGATGGAGGTTTTTCTTCCTGGTCCTGGTCCTGATGGAGGTTTTCCTCCTGGTCCTGGTCCTGATGGAGGTTTTCCTTCCTGGTTCTGGTCCTGATGGAGGTTTTTCTTCCTGGTTCTGGTCCTGATGGAGGTTTTTCTTCCTGGTTCTGGTTCTGATGGTGGTTTTCCTTCCTGGTTCTGGTCCTGATGGAGGTTTTCCTCCTGGTTCTGGTCCTGATGGAGGTTTTTCTCCTGGTTCTGGTCCTGATGGAGGTTTTCCTTCCTGGTTCTGGTCCAGATGGAGGTTTTCCTTCCTGGTTCTGGTCCTGATGGAGGTTTTCCTTCCTGGTTCTGGCCCTGATGGAGGTTTTCCTTCCCTGTTCTGGTCCTGATGGAGGTTTTCCTTCCTGGTTCTGGTCCAGATGGTGGTTTTCCTTCCTGGTTCTGGTCCTGATGGAGGTTTTCCTTCCTGGTTCTGGCCCTGATGGAGGTTTTCCTTCCCGGTTCTGGTCCTGATGGAGGGTTTTCCTTCCCGGTTCTGGTCCAGATGGTGGTTTTCCTTCCCGGTTCTGGTCCTGATGGAGGTTTTCCTTCCTGGTTCTGGTCCAGATGGTGGTTTCCCTTCCTGGTTCTGGTCCTGATGGAGGTTTTCCTTCCTGGTTCTGGTCCAGATGGTGGTTTTCCTTTCTGGTTCTGGTTCTGATGGAGGTTTTCCCTTCCTGGTCCTGGTCCTGATGGAGGTTTTCCTTCCTGGTTCTGGTCCTGATGGAGGTTTTCCTCTTGGTTCTGGTCCTGATGGAGGTTTTCCTTCCTGGTTCTGGTCCTGATGGAGGTTTTCCTTCCTGGTTCTGGTTCTGATGGAGGTTTTCCTTCCTGGTTCTGGTCCTGATGGAGGTTTTCCTTCCCGGTTCTGGTCCAGATGGTGGTTTTCCTTCCCGGTTCTGGTCCTGATGGAGGTTTTCCTTCCTGGTTCTGGTCCTGATGGAGGTTTTTCTTCCTGGTTCTGGTCCTGATGGAGGTTTTCCTTCCTGGTTCTGGTCCTGATGGAGGTTTTTCTTCCTGGTTCTGGTCCTGATGGAGGTTTTCCTTCCTGGTTCTGGTTCTGATGGAGGTTTTCCTTCCTGGTTCTGGTCCTGATGGAGGTTTTCCTCTTGGTTCTGGTCCTGATGGAGGTTTTCCTTCCTGGTTCTGGTCCTGATGGAGGTTTTCCTTCCTGGTTCTGGTTCTGATGGAGGTTTTCCTTCCTGGTTCTGGTCCTGATGGAGGTTTTCCTTCCCGGTTCTGGTCCAGATGGTGGTTTTCCTTCCCGGTTCTGGTCCTGATGGAGGTTTTCCTTCCTGGTTCTGGTCCTGATGGAGGTTTTTCTTCCTGGTTCTGGTCCTGATGGAGGTTTTCCTTCCTGGTTCTGGTCCTGATGGAGGTTTTTCTTCCTGGTTCTGGTCCTGATGGAGGTTTTCCTTCCTGGTTCTGGTCCTGATGGAGGTTTTTTTGTCCTGGTTCTGGTCCAGATGGAGGTTTTCCTTCCTGGTTCTGGTCCTGATGGAGGTTTTCCTTCCCGGTTCTGGTCCGGATGGTGGTTTTCATTCCTGGTTCTGGTCCTGATGGAGGTTTTCCTTCCTGGTTCTGGTCCTGATGGAGGTTTTCCTTCCTGGTTCTGGTCCTGATGGAGGTTTTCCTTCCCGGTTCTGGTCCAGATGGAGGTTTTCCTTCCCGGTTCTGGTCCTGATGGAGGTTTTCCTTCCTGGTTCTGGTCCTGATGGAGGTTTTCCTTCCTGGTTCTGGTCCTGATGGAGGTTTTCCTCTTGGTTCTGGTCCTGATGGAGGTTTTCCTTCCCGGTTCTGGTCCAGATGGAGGTTTTCCTTCCCGGTTCTGGTCCTGATGGAGGTTTTCCTTCCTGGTTCTGGTTCTGTTGGAGGTTTTCCTTCCCGGTTCTGGTCCTGGTGGAGGTTTTCCTTCCCGGTTCTGGTCCTGATGGAGGTTTTCCTTCCCGGTTCTGGTCCTGATGGAGGTTTTCCTTCCTGGTTCTGGTCCTGATGGAGGTTTTCCTCTTGGTTCTGGTCCTGATGGAGGTTTTCCTTCCTGATTCTGGTCCTGATGGAGGATTTCCTTCCTGGTTCTGGTCCTGATGGAGGTTTTCCTTCCCGGTTCTGGTCCTGATGGAGGTTTTCCTTCCCGGTTCTGGTCCTGATGGAGGTTTTCCTTCCTGGTTCTGGTCCTGATGGAGGTTTTCCTCCTGGTTCTGGTCCTGATGGAGGTTTTCCTTCCTGGTTCTGGTCCTGATGGAGGTTTTCCTTCCCGGTTCTGGTCCTGATGGAGGATTTCCTTCCTGGTTCTGGTCCTGATGGAGGTTTTCCTTCCCGGTTCTGGTCCTGATGGAGGTTTTCCTCTTGGTTCTGGTCCTGATGGAGGTTTTCCTCTTGGTTCTGGTCCTGATGGAGGTTTTCCTTCCCGGTTCTGGTCCTGATGGAGGTTTTCCTTCCTGGTTCTGGTCCTGATGGAGGTTTTCCTCCTGGTTCTGGTCCTGATGGAGGTTTTCCTTCCTGGTTCTGGTCCTGATGGAGGTTTTCCTTCCCGGTTCTGGTCCAGATGGAGGTTTTCCTTCCCGGTTCTGGTCCTGATGGAGGTTTTCCTTCCTGGTTCTGGTTCTGTTGGAGGTTTTCCTTCCCGGTTCTGGTCCTGGTGGAGGTTTTCCTTCCCGGTTCTGGTCCTGATGGAGGTTTTCCTTCCCGGTTCTGGTCCTGATGGAGGTTTTCCTTCCTGGTTCTGGTCCTGATGGAGGTTTTCCTCTTGGTTCTGGTCCTGATGGAGGTTTTCCTTCCTGATTCTGGTCCTGATGGAGGATTTCCTTCCTGGTTCTGGTCCTGATGGAGGTTTTCCTCTCCGGTTCTGGTCCTGATGGAGGTTTTCCTTCCCGGTTCTGGTCCTGATGGAGGTTTTTTTTCCTTCCTGTAGTTCTGGTCCTGATGGAGGTTTTCCCTCCTGGTTCTGGTCCTGATGGAGGTTTCCCTTCCTGGTTCTGGTCCTGATGGAGGTTTTCCTTCCGGGTTCTGGTCCTGATGGAGGATTTCCTTCCTGGTTCTGGTCCTGATGGAGGTTTTCCTTCCCGGTTCTGGTCCTGATGGAGGTTTTCCTCTTGGTTCTGGTCCTGATGGAGGTTTCCTCTTGGTTCTGGTCCTGATGGAGGTTTTCCAGCATGTTTAAACTCTGGTGTATCTTTGCGGTGAGCTCCCTCTGCTGGTCTCTCTTCGTCTCTGCACCCTGTAACCTGAACCTGGTCTAACCTGGACCTGGTCTAACCTGAACCTGGTCTAACCTGAACCTGGTCTGACCTGAAGCAGAGGCACTAGTTGTCCTGTGATGTGGACTCTGGTCCGGCTCAGTCCATCCACCAATGATGAGACAGAAACGCAGCAGATTGTTTTTCTGAACACGTCTGTCCTCATCCATGGACGTATGAGACGCGTTTATACGTCCAGATGAGGACAGACGTGTTCATACGTCCAGATGAAGACAGACGTGTTCATACGTCCAGATGAAGACAGACGTGTTCATATGTCCAGATGAGGACAGATGTGTTCATACGTCCAGATGAGGACAGACGTGTTTATACGTCCAGATGAGGACAGACGTGTTTATACGTCCAGATGAAGACAGACGTGTTTATACGTCCAGATGAGGACAGACGCGTTTATACGTCCAGATGAGGACAGACGCGTTTATACGTCCAGATGAGGACAGACGCGTTCATACGTCCAGATGAAGACAGACGTGTTCATACGTCCAGATGAGGACAGACGTGTTCATACGTCCAGATGAAGACAGACGTGTTCATACGTCCAGATGAAGACAGACGTGTTCTATACGTCCAGATGAGGACAGACGTGTTCATACATCCAGATGAGGACAGACGTGTTCATACGTCCAGATGAGGACAGACGTGTTTATACGTCCAGATGAAGACAGACGTGTTTATACGTCCAGATGAGGACAGACGTGTTTATACGTCCAGATGAGGACAGACGTGTTTATATGTCCAGGTGAGGACAGACGTGTTCATACGTCCAGATGAGGACAGACGTGTTTATACGTCCAGATGAGGACAGACGTGTTCATACGTCCAGATGAGGACAGACGTGTTTATACGTCCAGATGAGGACAGACGTGTTCATACGTCCAGATGAGGACAGACGTGTTCATACGTCCAGATGAGGACAGACGTGTTTATACGTCCAGATGAGGACAGACGCATTCATACGTCCAGATGAGGACAGACGCATTCATACGTCCAGATGAGGACAGACGTGTTCATACGTCCAGGTGAGGACAGACGTGTTTATACGTCCAGGTGAGGACAGACGTGTTTATACGTCCAGATGAGGACAGACGCGTTTATACGTCCAGGTGAGGACAGACGTGTTTATACGTCCAAATGAGGACAGACGTGTTTATACGTCCAGGTGAGGACAGACGCGTTTATACGTCCAGATGAGGACAGACGCGTTTATACGTCCAGATGAGGACAGACGTGTTTATACGTCCAGGTGAGGACAGACGTGTTTATACGTCCAGATGAGGACAGACGTGTTTATACGTCCAGATGAGGACAGACGCGTGAATACGTCCAGATGAGGACAGACGTGTTTATACGTCCAGATGAGGACAGACGTGTTTATACGTCCAGGTGAGGACAGACGCGTTTATACGTCCAGATGAGGACAGACGCGTTCATACGTCCAGATGAGGACAGACGCGTTTATACGTCCAGATGAGGACAGACGTGTTTATACGTCCAGGTGAGGACAGACGTGTTTATACGTCCAAATGAGGACAGACGTGTTTATACATCCAGATGAGGACAGACGTGTTCATACGTCCAGATGAAGACAGACGTGTTCATACGTCCAGATGAAGACAGACGTGTTCATACGTCCAGATGAGGACAGACGTGTTCATACGTCCAGATGAGGACAGACGTGTTTATACGTCCAGATGAAGACAGACGTGTTTATACGTCCAGATGAGGACAGACGTGTTTATACGTCCAGGTGAGGACAGACGTGTTTATACGTCCAGATGAGGACAGACGTGTTCATACGTCCAGATGAGGACAGAGCGTGTTTATACGTCCAAATGAGGACAGACGTGTTTATACGTCCAGGTGAGGGACAGACGTGTTTATACGTCCAGATGAGGACAGACGTGTTTATACGTCAGATGAGGACAGACGTGTTTATACGTCCAGATGAGGACAGACGTGTTTATACGTCCAGGTGAGGACAGACGTGTTTATACGTCCAAATGAGGACAGACGTGTTTATTCGTCCAGGTGAGGACAGACGTGTTTATACGTCCAGATGAGGACAGACGTGTTTATACGTCCAGATGAGGACAGACGTGTTTATACGTCCAGATGAGGACAGACGTGTTTATACGTCCAGATGAGGACAGACGTGTTTATACGTCCAGGTGAGGACAGACGCGTTTATACGTCCAGATGAGGACAGACGCGTTTATACGTCCAGATGAGGACAGACATGTTTATACGTCCAGGTGAGGACAGACGCGTTTATACGTCCAGATGAGGACAGACGTGTTTATACGTCCAGATGAGGACAGACGCGTTTATGCGTCCAGATGAGGACAGACGTGTTTATACGTCCAGGTGAGGACAGACTGAGGACAGACGTGTTTATACGTCCAAATGAGGACAGACGTGTTTATACATCCAGATGAGGACAGACGTGTTCATACGTCCAGATGAAGACAGACGTGTTCATACGTCCAGATGAAGACAGACGTGTTCATACGTCCAGATGAGGACAGACGTGTTCATACGTCCAGATGAGGACAGACGTGTTTATACGTCCAGATGAAGACAGACGTGTTTATACGTCCAGATGAGGACAGACGTGTTTATACGTCCAGGTGAGGACAGACGTGTTTATACGTCCAGATGAGGACAGACGTGTTCATACGTCAGATGAGGACAGACGTGTTTATACGTCCAAATGAGGACAGACGTGTTTATACGTCCAGGTGAGGACAGACGTGTTTATACGTCCAGATGAGGACAGACGTGTTTATACGTCCAGATGAGGACAGACGTGTTTATACGTCCAGATGAGGACAGACGTGTTTATACGTCCAGGTGAGGACAGACGTGTTTATACGTCCAAATGAGGACAGACGTGTTTATACGTCCAGGTGAGGACAGACGTGTTTATACGTCCAGATGAGGACAGACGTGTTTATACGTCCAGATGAGGACAGACGTGTTTATACGTCCAGATGAGGACAGACGTGTTTATACGTCCAGATGAGGACAGACGTGTTTATACGTCCAGGTGAGGACAGACGCGTTTATACGTCCAGATGAGGACAGACGTGTTTATACGTCCAGATGAGGACAGACATGTTTATACGTCCAGGTGAGGACAGACGCGTTTATACGTCCAGATGAGGACAGACGTGTTTATACGTCCAGATGAGGACAGACGCGTTTATGCGTCCAGATGAGGACAGACGTGTTTATACGTCCAGGTGAGGACAGACTGAGGACAGACGTGTTTATACGTCCAAATGAGGACAGACGTGTTTATACATCCAGATGAGGACAGACGTGTTCATACGTCCAGATGAAGACAGACGTGTTCATCGTCCAGATGAAGACAGACGTGTTCATACGTCCAGATGAGGACAGACGTGTTCATACGTCCAGATGAGGACAGACGTGTTTATACGTCCAGATGAAGACAGACGTGTTTATACGTCCAGATGAGGACAGACGTGTTTATACGTCCAGGTGAGGACAGACGTGTTTATACGTCCAGATGAGGACAGACGTGTTTATACGTCCAGGTGAGGACAGACGTGTTCATACGTCCAGATGAGGACAGACGTGTTTATACGTCCAGATGAGGACAGACGTGTTTATACGTCCAGGTGAGGACAGACGTGTTTATACGTCCAAATGAGGACAGACGTGTTTATACGTCCAGATGAGGACAGACGTGTTTATACGTCCAGATGAGGAGCAGACGTGTTTATACGTCCAGATGAGGACAGACGTGTTTATACGTCCAGATGAGGACAGACGTGTTTATACGTCCAGATGAGGACAGACGTGTTTATACGTCCAGGTGAGGACAGACGCGTGTTTATACGTCCAGATGAGGACAGACGTGTTCATACGTCCAGATGAGGACAGACGTGTTTATACGTCCAGGTGAGGACAGACGTGTTTATACGTCCAGATGAGGACAGACGTGTTTATACGTCCAGATGAGGACAGACGCGTTTATGCGTCCAGATGAGGACAGACGTGTTTATACGTCCAGGTGAGGACAGACGTGTTCATACGTCCAGATGAGGACAGACGTGTTTATACGTCCAGATGAGGACAGACGTGTTTATACGTCCAGATGAGGACAGACGTGTTTATACGTCCAGATGAAGACAGACGTGTTTATACGTCCAGATGAGGACAGACGTGTTTATACGTCCAGATGAGGACAGACGTGTTTATACGTCCAGGTGAGGACAGACGTGTTCATACGTCCAGATGAGGACAGACGTGTTTATACGTCCAGATGAGGACAGACGTGTTTATACGTCCAGATGAGGACAGACGTGTTTATACGTCCAGATGAGGACAGACGCATTCATACGTCCAGATGAGGACAGACGTGTTCATACGTCCAGGTGAGGACAGACGTGTTTATACGTCCAGATGAGGACAGACGTTGTTTATACGTCCAGATGAGGACAGACGATGTTTATACGTCCAGGTGAGGACAGACGCGTTTATACGTCCAGATGAGGACAGACGTGTTCATACGTCCAGATGAGGACAGACGTGTTCACGTGAGGACAGACGGTTTATACGTCCAGATGAGGACAGACGCGTACGCTCGCCAGGTGAGGACAGACGCGTTTATACGTCCCAAATGAGGACAGACGTGTTTATACGTCCAGATGAGGACAGACGTGTTCATCGTCCAGATGAGGACAGACGTGTTCATACGTCCAGATGAGGACAGACGTGTTCATCGTCCAGATGAGGACAGACGTGTTCATACGTCCAGATGAGGACAGACGTGTTTATACGTCCAGATGAAGACAGACGTGTTTATACGTCCAGATGAGGACAGACGTGTTTATACGTCCAGGTGAGGACAGACGTGTTTATACGTCCAGATGAGGACAGACGTGTTCATGCGTCCAGGTGAGGACAGACGTGTTCATACGTCCAGGTGAGGACAGACGTGTTTATACGTCCAGATGAGGACAGACGTGTTTATACGTCCAGGTGAGGACAGACGTGTTTATACGTCCAAATGAGGACAGACGTGTTTATACGTCCAGGTGAGGACAGACGTGTTTATACGTCCAGATGAGGACAGACGTGTTTATACGTCCAGATGAGGACAGACGTGTTTATACGTCCAGATGAGGACAGACGCGTTTATGCGTCCAGATGAGGACAGACGTGTTTATACGTCCAGATGAGGACAGACGCGTTAATACGTCCAGATGAGGACAGACGCGTTTATACGTCCAGATGAGGACAGACGCGTTTATATGTCCAGATGAGGACAGACGCGTTTATACGTCCAGATGAGGACAGACGCGTTTATATGTCCAGATGAGGACAGACGCTTTCATACGTCCAGATGAGGACAGACGCGTTTATACGTCCAGATGAGGACAGACGCGTTCATACGTCCAGATGAGGACAGACGCGTTTTACGTCCAGATGAGGACAGACGTGTTTATATGTCCAGATGAGGACAGACGCGTTTATATGACCAGATGAGGACAGACGTGTTCATACGTCCAGATGAGGACAGACGTGTTCATACGTCCAGATGAAGACAGACGTGTTCATACGTCCAGATGAGGACAGACGTGTTCATACGTCCAGATGAGGACAGACGTGTTTATACGTCCAGATGAAGACAGACGTGTTTATACGTCCAGATGAGGACAGACGTGTTTATACGTCCAGGTGAGGACAGACGTGTTCATACGTCCAGATGAGGACAGACGTGTTTATACGTCCAGATGAGGACAGATGTGTTCATACGTCCAGATGAGGACAGACGTGTTTATACGTCCAGATGAGGACAGACGTGTTTATACGTCCAGGTGAGGACAGACGTGTTCATACGTCCAGATGAGGACAGACGTGTTTATACGTCCAGATGAGGACAGACGTGTTTATACGTCCAGGTGAGGACAGACGTGTTTATACGTCCAGGTGAGGACAGACGTGTTTATACGTCCAGATGAGGACAGACGTGTTTATACGTCCAGATAAGGACAGACGCGTTCATACGTCCAGATGAGGACAGACGTGTTTATACGTCCAGATGAGGACAGACGTGTTCATACGTCCAGGTGAGGACAGACGCGTTTATACATCCAGATGAGGACAGACGTGTTTATACGTCCAGATGAGGACAGACGTGTTTATACGTCCAGATGAGGACAGACGCGTTTATACATCCAGATGAGGACAGACGTGTTTATACGTCCAGATAAGGACAGACGCGTTCATACGTCCAGATGAGGACAGACGTGTTTATACGTCCAGATGAGGACAGACGTGTTCATACGTCCAGGTGAGGACAGACGCGTTTATACATCCAGATGAGGACAGACGCGTTTATACGTCCAGATGAGGACAGACGTGTTTATACGTCCAGATGAGGACAGACGCGTTTATGCGTCCAGATGAGGACAGACGTGTTTATACGTCCAGATGAGGACAGACGCGTTTATGCGTCCAGATGAGAACAGACGCGTTTATGCGTCCAGATGAGGACAGACGTGTTTATACGTCCAGATGAGGACAGACGTGTTTATACGTCCAGATGAGGACAGACGCGTTTATGCGTCCAGATGAGGACAGACGTGTTTATATGTCCAGATGAAGACAGACATGTCTGATCATTAACGAGCCAATCATCGTGTTTCCAGCAGCTTTGGGGGCGGGGCTTCTCTCTGATTGACATGTCCCCTGTCCCCCGCAGGCGTACGGCTGGGCGTTGGAGGGCATGCGGCGCCTCGCCGGCGTCAGCATGGAGGACTGCAAGCAGCCGGACAAATGCCAGGCTGTGATTGGCTGTCTGGAGGACTACCAGCGCCAGCACCCGCCAATCCCAGACGGGCGTTTCCAGGCCATGAAGGCGGAGGCGGGGCTTCTGCGGGGGGAGCGCGGCCTCCGCCAGTGGAGCTTCGCCTGGTCCAAGTGTCAGGAGACGCAGAAGATGTTGGAGCGCAAGATGGAGGCGGCGCTGCAGACCCGAGACTCCGCCCACCGCCGCCGCTCCGACTCCGCCTCCAGCAGGAGCTCCGCCTCCTCCAGGAGGACTCTGTCAGGACTCTGGGGGCTCCGTGAGACCTCCTCCTGTCCTCCAGAGGAGGACGCTCTCCCCCCACCCCCTCCTCCAGCGGCTCCTCCACAGCTCCTCCTCTGAGGAGCCCTTGGACCGCGTGGACATGCCCCCCCCAGTCCTGGCCTCCCCCGCCTCAACTCCTCCCCCAGCTTCATCCCCTCCCCCTCCCCTCTCCTCCTGGTCCTCCTGCAGGCGGCAGCAGCTGAGGAAGACCCAGAGCTTCGACTGCCCCCCCACCCCCGAGGTGTGCCGCTACGGCCCGAGCCCCCGCGCCCTCAGCGAGCCGGCGCACCGCGGCAACACGGGGGTGTTCATCCGGGGGGCTGGAGGTCAGCAGCACGGAGGCCGTGGACCGCACGCTCTGCCCCCGCACCGCTGCCCCCGGCTGGGCGGGACGAGGCCGGAGCGTCCCCGGGACCCCCGGGACCCCGGCCACGGACGGCCGCCCCAGAGGAAGGTGGGTCATCATCACCATCAGTGGAGGCGGGGGGGGGGGCGGTCTCATCTGACCATGTGTGTGTGTGTGTGTGTGTGTGTGTGTTTGTGTGTATGTGTGTGTCTGCGTACGTGTGCGGGTGTGTGTGCGCGTGTGTGTGCATGTGTGTGTGCGTGCGTGTGTGTGCATGTGTGCGTCCGTGTGTGTGCGTGCGCGTGTGTGTGCGTGTGCATGTGTGTGCGCGTGCGTGTGTGCGTGCGCGTGCGTGTGCATACGTGTGCATGTGTGTGTGCGCGTGTGTGTGCATGTGTGTGTGCGTGTGTGCATGTGTGCGTGCGCGTGCATACGTGTGCGTGTGTGTGTGCGTGTGCGTGTGCGTGCGCGTGCGTGTGCATACGTGTGCATGTGTGTGTGCGCGTGTGTGTGCGTGTGTGTGTGCGTGCGTGTGTGTGCATGTGTGCATGTGTGCGTGCGTGTGCGTGTGTGCGTGCGCGTGCATGTGCATGTGTGTGCATGTGTGCGTGTGTGTGCGTGCGTGTGTGTGCATGTGTGCGTGCGCGTGCATACGTGTGCGTGTGTGTGTGTGTGTGCATGTGCGTGCGCGTGCGTGTGCATACGTGTGCATGTGTGTGTGCGCGTGTGTGTGCATGTGTGTGTGCGTGCGTGTGTGTGCATGTGTGCGTGCGCGTGCATACGTGTGCGTGTGTGTGTGTGTGTGCATGTGCGTGCGCGTGTGTGTGCATGTGTGCATGTGTGTGTGCGTGCGTGTGTGTGCATGTGTGCATGTGTGCGTGCGTGTGTGTGCATGTGTGCGTGCGTGTGCGTGTGCAGCAGGCTGCGGCACATCGTGGAGGAGATGGTAACCACGGAGCAGGAGTACGTGCGCTCGCTGCGTTACATCATCCACCACTACTTCCCGGAGACGGAGCGGGCCGACGTTCCTCAGGACCTGCGGGGGAAGCGCTCGGTGGTGTTCGGGAACCTGGAGAAGCTGCTGGACTTCCACAGCCAGTTCTTCCTCAGGGAGCTGGAGGCCTGCTGGAAGCACCCGCTCAGGGTGTCACACTGCTTCCTGAGACACGTAGGACACGCACACGCTACACGCTACATGCACGCTACATGCTACACGCACGCACACGCACACGCACGCTACATGCTACACGCTTACACGCACACGCACGCTACATGCTACACGCTTACACGCACGCTACACGCTTACACGCACGCTACACGCTACACGCTACACGCTACACGCTTACACTTTTATCTGTTTACATGAAATGAAATGAAATGCAAAATACTTTATTTGTACCAGAAGGGAAATTCAGCATTGCAAAAAGCTCTCTCTCTTTTCCTTCTTTTTTTTTTTTTTGTTTTTAACGACATCACATTTATATGAAATGATAATATAACAGAAATATAACAATAACCAGTCAGTCTTGTTCTTCAGGGTGATGCTGCTGCAGGAATGAATTCCTGTATCTCTCCGTCCTACAGTGAACCTGACGCAGCCTCCCACTGAACACACTCTGTTGATTCTTCACCGTGTTGTGGAGAGGAGGAAGAGTCCTCCATCATCTTCATCAGCTTGTGAAGCATTCTTTTTTGAACGATCATCTCCAGCAGCTCCAGAGTTATCCCCAGCACAGAACCAGCTTTCTGGATCAACTTGTTTAGTTTCTTCAAGTCTCTGGTTCTGGTCCTGATCCTGGTTCTGGTCCTGGTTCTGATGCTGCAAAGCTGATGTCACTTTCCACAACAGACTTGTAGAAGATCTGCAACATGTTGATGCAGACATTGAATGATCTCAGCTTCCTTAAGAAGTAGAGTCTGCTCTGACCTTTCTTGTAGATGTAGTCACTGTTGCATTCCATCTGGTTCTGGTCTGTAGTCATCTGGTTCTGGTTCTGGTCCTGGTCCTGGTCCTGGTTCTGGTCTGTAGTCATCTGGTTCAGCTGGTTGTGGTTTTTTAGGGACTGGAACAAGACAGGATGTTTTCCACAGCACAGGAACTCTGTTCTGTCTCAGGCTGGTGTTAAAAAGGTTCTGGAGAACCGGACATAGTTGTTCTGAGCGGGTCTGGAGAACCGGACATAGTTGTTCTGAGCGGGTCTGGAGAACCGGACATAGTTGTTCTGAGCGGGTCTGGAGAACCGGACATAGTTGTTCTGAGCGGGTCTGGAGAACCGGACATAGTTGTTCTGAGCGGGTCTGGAGAACCGGACATAGTTGTTCTGAGCAGGTCTGGAGAACCGGACATAGTTGTTCTGAGCGGGTCTGGAGAACCGGATATAGTTGTTCTGAGCGGGTCTGAGAACCGGACATAGTTGTTCTGAGCGGGTCTGGAGAACCGGACATAGTTGTTCTGAGCAGGTCTGGAGAACTCTGGGACTGACACCATCTGGACCTGCAGCCTCGTTCCGGTTCAGTTTCTCCAGTTGTTTCTGGACCTGTGTCACAGGAGACAGTCAGGCTGGAGGTGGAGACAGAGAGGAGGTCTCAGGATGTCCTGATGTGGAGACAGAGGAGGTCCCCAGGATGTCCTGATGCGTGGAGACAGAGGAGGTCTCAGGATGCCCTGATGTGGAGACAGAGGAGGTCTCAGGATGTCCTGATGTGGAAGTCTCAGGACGTCTACTGATGTGGAGAGCCAGAGGAGGTCTCAGGATGTCCTGATGTGGAGACAGAGGAGGTCTCAGGATGTCCTGATGTGGAGACAGAGGAGGTCTCAGGATGTCCTGATGTGGGGGAAGAGGAGGCTGTGTTCAGGTCCATGACTGAGGTGCAGGGTGACAGAGTGGGGGTGGGACAGGAAAGCTGTGGGCTCATGGAGGGTGTGTGGTGTGGTGGGTTGTCGGCAGGGGGGAACTGAACCTATTGAAGAACATGTTCAGTTCGTTAGCTCTGTCCAGACCTCCATCAGTCTGGTCCCCCTTTAACTTCTGAACAGCCAGTGATCTTTCTTCATTCCCGACCACACATCCCTCACGTTGTTCTGCTGGAGCTGCTCTCCAACTTCCTCACTGTAGTCCTCCTTCATTCTTAGTCTGTGTTTTCAGTTGTTTTTGTGTGGTCTTCAGTAACTCCCTGTCTCCATCCCAGTTTAAAACCACGACAAACATGCATGTCCGTGTTTTTCATACTAATGGGTGATGAAGCTCTAAATACCAAAAAGAACGTTTCCTCTACTCGCTCCGTTGCCTTGAACAGGCTGTGTGCTGCATAAAGCTGCAATTCGGTGTCTGAATTTCCCGCGCTGCCCTCCCAGACGTGACGTCATTAACGCTGCAGACGTGACGTGCATTAACGCTGCAGACGTGAAGCTCTTATTGACGCTACATCCGCAGTTCTGATGCAGGAAGAAGACGTCGCGGTAAATTCAAACACTGTAAGCGATGGTTAAGTGGATTCTTCTGCCGTCAGTAAACGATCCAGATCAACTGAAAGACACTAAAACGTGGATCTACAGAAGAAAAAGCGTAGAAACAACATTATAGCTTCAGTTTGTGCTCCGTGACGGCTTGGTGGGGGCTGCAGGGCCCTGAAGAACTTTAACATCGGTCGCAGTCTGGGATGCGATAATTATGAATCAAGCATAATTTGACGGGAAAGTGATCAGGAACTGATGTTGCCATGACAACCCATGTCTGACAGCTGCTTCAGGTGAAGGAGACAGATAGAAACTCAAAAATAAGCTCTCTGGCAGTTACCATGGTAACAGGCAAAGGCCTGTACATGATGCTTCCATGAATGGACTAAAACCAACTCCGTGCAGGGAACACGTAACAGGACCAGAACCGTGTGCTGCACACGCCAGGGAGAACTTTGCACCGACATAGCCGGTGTGCACCGCATCCTTATGTGACCGGAGACGGTTGCCCCGATGGAACGTCTGCAGCTCCGCTGGCAGAACAAATGTTCCTGAAACATCAATGTTTTCAGCACACACAAACACGAACATACATGGAACATGCAGACATGCATAAACATGACGCGGAACATTACATGGAACATGACGCAGAACATTACATGAAACATGACGCAGAACATTACATGGAACATGACGCAGAACATTACATGGAACATGACGCAGAACATGACACGAAAATGCACGCAGAACATTATATGGAACATGACGCGGAACATGACACTAAGATCACGCAGAACATTATATGGAACATGACGCGGAACATACAAAGACACGAACATTACATGGAACATACGCAGAATACATGGAACATGACGCAGAACATGACACGAAGATTCACGCAGAACATTACATGGAACATGA
Source organism: Atherinomorus stipes (assembly GCA_023101725.1). Taxonomy (NCBI): domain Eukaryota; kingdom Metazoa; phylum Chordata; class Actinopteri; order Atheriniformes; family Atherinidae; genus Atherinomorus; species Atherinomorus stipes. The sequence goes on along the minus strand of JALJCO010008065.1, from coordinate 475,727 downwards.
CGCAGAACATGACACGAAGATTCACGCAGAACATTACATGGAACATACGCAGAACATGACAGAAGATTCACGCAGAACATTACATGGAACATGACGCAGAACATGACACGAACATCACGCAGAACATTACATGGAACATGAGGAACATGACACAAGATTCACGCAGAACATTACATGGAACATGACGCAGAACATTACATGAAGATGACGCAGAACATTACATGGAACATGACGCGAAACATGACACTAAGATTCACGCAGAACATTACATGGAACATGACGCGGAACATGACACGAAACATCACGCAGAACATTACATGGAACATGACGCAGAACATTACAGAAGAATGACGCAGAACATTACATGGAACATGACGCAGAACATCACATGGAACATGACGCAGAACATGACAGGAACATGACGCAGAACATTACATGAACATGACGCAGAACATTACATGAAACATGACGCAGAACATTACATGGAACATGACGCAGAACATCACATGGAACATGACGCGGAACATGACACGAAGCATCACGCAGAACATCACATGGAACATGACGCGGAACATGACACGAAGCATCACGCAGAACATTACATGGAACATGACGCAGAACATGACACGAAGATTCACGCAGAACATTACATGGAACATGACGCAGAACATGACACGAAGCATCACGCAGAACATTACATGGAACATGACGCGGAACATGACACGAAGCATCACGCAGAACATTACATGGAACATGACGCAGAACATGACACGAAGCATCACGCAGAACATTACATGGAACATGACGCAGAACATGACACGAAGCATTCACGCAGAACATTACATGGAACATGACGCGGAACATGACACGAAGCATTCACGCAGAACATTACATGGAACATGACGCGGAACATGACACGAAGCATCACGCAGAACATTACATGGAACATGACGCGGAACATGACACAGAAGACATCATACGCAGAACATTACATGGAACATGACGCAGAACATGACACTAAGATTCACGCAGAAAATTACATGGAACATGACGCAGAACATGACACTAAGATTCACGCAGAAAATGACATGGAACATGACGCGGAACATGACACAAGATTCACGCAGAACATACATGGAACATACGCAGAACATACATGAAGTTACGCAGAAAATGACATGGAACACCAGAACATACATGAACATAGAGAACATACATGGAACATGACGCAGAACATGAACAAGATCACGAGAACATTACATGGAACATGACGCAGAACATGACACGAAGATTCACGCAGAACATTACATGGAACATGACGCGGAACATGACAGAAGATTCACGCAGAACATTACATGGAACATGACGCAGAACATGACACGAAGATTCACGCAGAACATTACATGGAACATGACGCAGAACATGACACGAAGAATCACGCAGAACATTACATGGAACATGACGCAGAACATGACACGAAGATTCACGCAGAACATTACATGGAACATGACGCAGAACATGACACAAGATTCACGCAGAACATACATGGAACATGACGCGGAACATGACACGAAGAATCACGCAGAACATTACATGGAACATGACGCAGAACATACACGAAGAATCACGCAGAACATTACATGGAACATGACGCAGAACATGACACGAAGCATCACGCAGAACATTACATGGAACATGACGCGGAACATGACACGAAGCATCACGCAGAACATTACATGGAACATGACGCAGAACATGACACGAAGATTCACGCAGAACATTACATGGAACATGACGCGGAACATGACACGAAGCATCACGCAGAACATTACATGGAACATGACGCGGAACATGACACTAAGATTCACGCAGAACATTACATGGAACATGACGCAGAACATGACACGAAACATCACGCAGAACATTACATGGAACATGACGCAGAACATGACACGAAGATTCACGCAGAACATTACATGGAACATGACGCGGAACATGACACTAAGATTCACGCAGAAATTACATGGAACATGACGCGGAACATGACACGAAGATTCACGCAGAACATTACATGGAACATGACGCAGAACATGACACGAAGATTCACGCAGAAAATGACATGGAACATGACGCAGAACATGACACTAAGATTCACGCAGAAAATTACATGGAACATGACGCAGAACATGACACGAAGATTCACGCAGAACATTACATGGAACATGACGCGGAACATGACACTAAGATTCACGCAGAACATTACATGGAACATGACGCAGAACATGACACGAAGATTCACGCAGAAAATTACATGGAACATGACGCGGAACATGACACTAAGATTACGCAGAACATTACATGGAACATGACGCAGAACATGACACGAAGCATCACGCAGAACATTACATGGAACATGACGCAGAACATGACACGAAGATTCACGCAGAACATTACATGGAACATGACGCGGAACATGACACGAAGAATCACGCAGAACATTACATGGAACATGACGCGAAACATGACACTAAGATTCACGCAGAACATTACATGGAACATGACGCGGAAAATGACACGAAGCATCACGCAGAACATTACATGGAACATGACGCAGAACATGACACGAAGATTCACGCAGAACATTACATGGAACATGACGCAGAAAATGACACCAAGCATCACGCAGAAAATTACATGGAACATGACGCGGAACATGACACTAAGATTCACGCAGAACATTACATGGAACATGACGCAGAACATGACACGAAGCATCACGCAGAACATTACATGGAACATGACGCGGAACATGACATGAAGATTCACGCAGAACATTACATGGAACATGACGCGGAACATGACACGAAGATTCACGCAGAACATTACATGGAACATGACGCAGAACATGACACGAAGATTCACGCAGAACATTACATGGAACATGACGCAGAACATGACACGAAGATTCACGCAGAACATTACATGGAACATGACGCGGAACATGACACGAAGCATCACGCAGAACATTACATGGAACATGACGCAGAACATGACACGAAGATTCACGCAGAACATTACATGGAACATGACGCAGAACATGACACGAAGATTCACGCAGAACATTACATGGAACATGACGCGGAACATGACACTAAGATTCACGCAGAACATTGTATGGAACATGACGCGGAACATGACACGAAGATTCACGCAGAACATTACATGGAACATGACGCAGAACATGACACGAAGATTCACGCAGAACATTACATGGAACATGACGCAGAACATGACACGAAGATTCACGCAGAACATTACATGGAACATGACGCGGAACATGACACTAAGATTCACGCAGAACATTACATGGAACATGACACAGAACATGACACGAAGATTCACGCAGAACATTATATGGAACATGACGCAGAACATGACACGAAGATTCACGCAGAACATTACATGGAACATGACGCGAAACATGACACTAAGATTCACGCAGAACATTACATGGAACATGACGCGGAACATGACACGAAGCATCACGCAGAACATTACATGGAACATGACGCAGAACATGACACTAAGATTCACGCAGAACATTACATGGAACATGACGCAGAACATGACACGAAGAATCACGCAGAACATTACATGGAACATGACGCGGAACATGACACTAAGATTCACGCAGAACATTGCATGGAACATGACGCGGAACATGACACGAAGCATTCACGCAGAACATTACATGGAACATGACGCGAAACATGACACTAAGATTCACGCAGAACATTACATGGAACATGACGCGGAACATGACACGAAGCATCACGCAGAACATTACATGGAACATGACGCAGAACATGACACTAAGATTCACGCAGAAAATGACATGGAACATGACGCGGAACATGACACTAAGATTCACGCAGAACATTACATGGAACATGACGCAGAACATTACATGGAACATGACGCAGAACATGACACTAAGATTCACGCAGAACATTACATGGAACATGACGCAGAACATTACATGGAACATGACGCAGAACATTACATGGAACATGACGCAGAACATGACACTAAGATTCACGCAGAAAATTACATGGAACATGACGCAGAACATGACACTAAGATTCACGCAGAACATTACATGGAACATGACGCAGAACATTACATGGAACGTTACGCAGAAAATGACATGGAACGTTACGCAGAACATTACATGGAACGTTACGCAGAAAATGACATGGAACGTTACGCAGAACATTACATGGAACATGATGCAGAACATTACATGGAACATGGCGCGGAACATGACGGAGCTCCGCCCTTCTTGTGTTCTCCAGGGTTCTAAAACAGTGTGAAAGACTAAAGGTTCCAGGTCATTCTAACAGGACTCCCTCTGGAGGTTGTTTGCAAATCGTTGCCGTCCTAAACGGTTACCATGGAAACATGTTTTACTTTCAGTATCGTGGTGTAATCAGGTCTCGGTTACCATGGTTACAGACCCCAGGTTTTCCTCAAGTTTAAACATAACCTGACCCTGGAACACCCCCCAATGTTGTTTATGTTTGTTTGTTTGTTTGTTTGTTTGTGTGAGCAGCAGGAGCAGTTCAGTCTCTACGCGCTCTACAGCAAGAACAAACCCAAGTCCGACGCTCTGCTGGCCAACCACGGACACGCCTTCTTCAGGGTGAGGACTTTGGTTTGCTCTCTGATTGGCTCTGAGCTCTGACACTGACTCGCCCCCCTCCCCTCCCCCTCTGCAGAAGAAGCAGCTGGAGCTGGGAGATAAGATGGACCTGTCCTCCTACCTGCTGAAACCCATCCAGAGGATGAGTAAATACGCTCTGCTGCTCACCGACCTCATGAAGGAGGTGGGCATGACGCAGGAGGCGGAGTTTACCGCACTGCAGGCTGCCACCAACATGGTCAAGTTCCAGCTTCGCCACGGCAACGACCTGCTGGCCATGGACGCCATCAGAGACTGTGATGTGAGTCTCTTAGTCAGATGGAGCAAAGATCAACGATCTGCTGCTTCCCTGATTTTTTAGATCTTATCTGGCTGCAACCGTCCGAAAGCTCATCTGGGACCGTCCGACAAATCGTCTGCAACAGTCTGACGAGTCGTGTGCGACCGTCCGACGACTCATCTGCGACCGTCCGACAAATCGTCTGCGACCGTCCGACAAATCGTCTGCAACCATCTGACGAGTCGTCTGCGACCGTCCGACAAACTCGTCTGCGACCGTCCGATGAATCGTCTGCAACCGTCTGCAACCGTCTGACGAGTCGTTTGCGACCATCCGACGTCTCGTCTGCAACCGTCCAACAAATCGTCTGCGACCGTCCGATTAATCGTTTGCAACCGTCTGACGACTCGTCTGCGACCGTCCGACAACTCATCTGCGACCGTCAAACGAAATGTCTGCAACCGTCCAACGACTCGTCTGCGACCGTCCGATGACTCTTCTGCAATCGTCCGACAACTTGTCTGCGACTGTCCGACGAATCGTCTGCAACCGTCTGTCGAGTTGTCCGACGAATTGTCTGCGACCATCCAACGACTCGTCTGCAACCGTCCGACTAATCGTCTGCAACCAACTGACGACTCGTCTGCGACCGTCCGACAACTCATCTGCGACCGTCCAACGACTCGTCTGCGACCGTCCGATGACTCTTCTGCAATCGTCCGACAACTTGTCTGCGACCGTCCGACGAATCGTCTGCAACCGTCCGACTAATCGTCTGCAACCGTCCGATGAATCGTCTGCAACCGTCTGACGACTCGTTAGCAACCGTCTGACGAAACGTTTGCAACCGTCCGACAATCGTCTGCAACTGTCCGACGACTCCTCAGCAACTGTCCGACAATCGTCTGCAACCGTCTGAAGACTCGTCAGCAACCGTCTGACAACTCCTCTGCGACCATCCGAGGAATCGTCTGCAACCGTCCGACGACTCGTTAGCAACCGTCAGACGAATCGTCTGCAACCGTCCCACGACTCCTTAGCAACTGTCCGACGAATCATCTGCAACCGTCCAACGAATCGTCTTCAACCGTCGGACGACTCGTTAGCAACCGTCAGACGAATCGTCTGCAACCGTCCCACGACTCGTCTTCAACCGTCGGACGACTCGTTAGCAACCGTCCGACAATCGTCTGCAACCGTCCGACGACTCGTCAGCAACCGTCCGAGGAATCGTCTGCAACTGTCCGACAAATCGTCTGGGACCGTCCGACGACTCGTCAGCAACTGTCCAACGACTCGTCAGCAACTGTCCGACGAATCGTCTGCCACCGTCTGATGACTTGTCAGCAACCGTCCGAAGAATCGTCTGCGACCGTCCGACGAATTGTCTGGGACCGTCCGACGAATCGTCTGGGACCGTCCGACGAATCGTCTGCAACCGTCCCACCTCGTCAGCAACCGTCCGACGAATCGTCTGCGACCGTCCGACGACTTGTCAGCGACCGTCCGACGAATCGTCTGCAACCGTCCGACGTATCGTCTGCAACCGTCCGACGACACGTCAGCAACCGTCCGACGAAACGTTAGCAACCGTCCGACAACTCGACTGCAACCGTCCGACGTATCGTCTGGGACCGTCCGACGAATCGTCTGCAACCGTCCCACCTCGTCAGCAACCGTCCGACGAATCGTCTGCGACCGTCCGACGACTTGTCAGCGACCGTCCGACGAATCGTCTGCAACCGTCCGACGACTCGTCAGCAACCGTCCGACGAAACGTTTGCAACCGTCCGACAACTCGACTGCAACCGTCCAACGACTTGTCAGCAACCGTCCAACGACTCGTCAGCAACCGTCCGACGACTTGTTAGCAACAGTCCAACAAGTTGTCTGCAAACGTCAGACGGCTCGTTTGCAACAAGTTCCCAGTTCCAGGCTGCTCCAGTACTTGAAATTTGTGGTGAACTGGGCGGGTTCCAGCTCCGTGTTCATGTCGTCCCTCGTCTCTGCAGGTGAATCTGAAGGAACAGGGTCAGCTGATCCGTCAGGACGAGTTCACTGTCTGGAGCGGCCGTAGGAAGAGTCAGCGTCACATCTTCCTGTTCGAGGAGCTCGTTCTCTTCAGCAAGCCCAGGAAGGTGGAGGGTGGGCTGGACGTGTTCATTTACAAACACTCCTTCAAGGTAAGTCCACCACCCGGGTCCAGCTTGACCCGTTCTGAGGCGCCGCCGCTGGTCTGACTGCCTGTTCTGGTCTTCCAGACCGCAGACGTGGGTCTGACCGAGTCGACAGGGGACACCGGACTGAAGTTTGAGATCTGGTTCAGGAGGAGGACTTCCAAGAACCAGACCTTCACCCTCCAGGCTGCATCGGCGGACGTCAAGCACACATGGACGGCCGACATCGCCCGGATCCTGTGGACCCAGGCGACCCGTAACAAAGGTGGAGCGCCCGGGAGCCAATGAGCTGCTGGCGTTGATGTGGCCATAAACTCACCGTGTGCGTGTGCATGTGTGTGTGTGCGTGCGTGTGTGTGTGTGTGTGTGTGTGTGTGTGTGTGTGTGTGCATGTGTGTGTGCGTGCGTGTGTGTGTGTGTGTGTGTGTGTGTGTGTGTGTGTGTGCGTGCGTGTGTGTGTGCTCTTAGAGATGCGTCTGAAGGAGATGTTGTCCATGGGCGTCGGCAACAAACCGTTTCTGGACATCCAGCCGAGTGACGCCGCCATCAGCAACCGGGCCGTTCACTACATCATGAAAAGCAGAGGTGGGTCGGGTTTCCATGGCAACCGCCTCTAGCCGCAGACACAACTGGAATCAGACAAGAACCCGGCCAGACCCAGGCTTCCAGAGAGTTCTGAGAACAGTTTTAAAGGAGGGATGTTCCAACAGAATCTTTCCTGATGATTCTGGAGGGGTTTTTCAGAACCAGAACCCCCATCAGGCTCTGCCTGAAAACACGCTTCCTGAAAACCCAGTCCCTAAAAACCTGGTCCCTGAAAACCAGCTCCCTGAAAACCAGCTCCCCTAAAAACCTGCTCCCTGAAAACCAGCTCCCTAAAACCAGCTCCCTGAAAACCCGCTCCCTAAAGACCTGCTCCCTGAAAAACCAGCTCCCTGAAAACCAGCTTCCTGAAAACCGGCTCCCTGAAAACCCGCTCCCTGAAAACCAGCTCCCTGAAAACCCGCTCCCTAAAGACCTGATCCCTGAAAACCAGCTCCCTGAAAACCAGCTCCCTGAAAACCCACTCCCTGAAAACCAGCTCCCTGAAAACCAGCTCCCTGAAAACCCGCTCCCTAAAGACCTGCTCCCTGAAAACCAGCTCCCTGAAAACCAGCTCCCTAAAAACCCACTCCCTGAAAACCAGCTCCCTGAAAACCAGCTCCCTGAAAACCCAGTCCCTAAAAACCTGGTCCCTGAAAACCCGCTCCCTGAAAACCAGCTCCCTAAAAACCTGCTCCCTGAAAACCAGCTCCCTAAAACCAGCTCCCTGAAAACCCGCTCCCTAAAGACCTGCTCCCTGAAAACCAGCTCCCTGAAAACCAGCTTCCTGAAAACCGGCTCCTGAAAACCCGCTCCCTGAAAACCAGCTCCCTGAAAACCCGCTCCCTAAAGACCTGATCCCTGAAAACCAGCTCCCTGAAAACCAGCTCCCTGAAAACCCACTCCCTGAAAAACCAGCTCCCTGAAAACCAGCTCCCTGAAAACCCGCTCCCTAAAGACCTGCTCCCTGAAAACCAGCTCCCTGAAAACCAGCTCCCTAAAGACCTGCTCCCTGAAAACCAGCTCCCTGAAAACCAGCTCCCTGAAAACCCACTCCCTGAAAACCAGCTCCCTGAAAACCAGCTCCCTGAAAACCCGCTCCCTAAAGACCTGCTCCCTGAAAACCAGCTCCCTGAAAACCAGCTCCCTAAAGACCTGCTCCCTGAAAACCAGCTCCCTGAAAACCAGCTCCCTGAAAACCAGCTCCCTGAAAACCCACTCCCTGAAAACCCACTCCCTGAAAAACCCGCTCCCTAAAGACCTGCTCCCTGAAAACCAGCTCCCTGAAAACCCGCTCCCTGAAAACCCGCTCCCTAAAGACTTGCTCCCTGAAAACCCGCTCCCTGAAAACCCGCTCCCTGAAAACCCGCTCCCTGAAAACCCGCTCCCTGAAAACCAGCTCCCTGAAAACCCGCTCCCTGAAAACCAGCTCCCTGAAAGCCCGCTCCCTGAAAACCCGCTCCCTGAAAACCCACTCCCTGAAAACCAGCTCCCTGAAAACCAGCTTCCTGAAAACCCGCTCCCTAAAGACCTGCTCCCTGAATACCAGCTCCCTGAAAACCTGCTCCCTGAAAACCCACTCCCTGAAAACCAGCTCCCTGAAAACCAGCTCCCTGAAAACCAGCTCCCTAAAGACCCGCTCCCTGAAAACCAGCTCCCTGAAAACCAGCTCCCTGAAAACCAGCTTCCTGAAAACCAGCTCCCTAAAGACCTGCTCCCTGAAAACCAGCTCCCTGAAAACCAGCTCCCTAAAGACCCGCTCCCTGAAAACCAGCTCCCCTGAAAACCTGCTCCCTAAAACCAGCTCCCTAAAACCCCTCCCTAACCCCTCCCACCCTCCCTCCCTCCACCCACCCTTCCCTCCCTCCCCCCCAAACCCCCCCCACCACCCCACCGCCCCTACCCCCCCCCCCCTCCACTCCCTAAACCAGCTCCCTAAACCCCTCCCAAACCTCCCCTAAAACCAGCTCCCTGAAAACCAGCTCCCTGAAAACCCACTCCCTGAAAACCCACTCCCTGAAAACCAGCTCCCTGAAAACCAGCTCCCTGAAAACCCGCTCCCTAAAGACCTGCTCCCTGAAAACCAGCTCCCTGAAAACCAGCTCCCTAAAACCCACTCCCTAAAACCAGCTCCCTGAAAACCAGCTCCCTGAAAACCCGCTCCCTAAAACCTGCTCCCTGAAAACCCGCTCCCTGAAAACCAGCTCCCTGAAAACCAGCTCCCTGAAAACCCGCTCCCTAAAAACCAGCTCCCTGAAAACCAGCTCCCTGAAAACCAGCTCCCTAAAAACCAGCTACCTGAAAACCCGCTCCCTAAAAACCAGCTCCCTGAAAACCAGCTCCCTGAAAACCAGCTCCCTAAAAACCTGCTCCCTGAAAACCAGCTCCCTGAAAACCCACTCCCTGAAAACCAGCTCCCTGAAACCAGCTCCCTGAAAACCCGCTCCCCTAAAGACCTGCTCCCTGAAAACCAGCTCCCTGAAAACCAGCTCCCTGAAAACCAGCTCCCTGAAAACCCGCTCCCTAAAACCAGCTCCCTGAAAACCAGCTCCCTGAAAACCAGCTCCCTAAAACCAGCTCCCTGAAAACCCGCTCCCTAAAAACCAGCTCCCTGAAAACCAGCTCCCTGAAAACCAGCTCCCTGAAAACCCGCTCCCTGAAAACCAGCTCCCTGAAAACCCGCTCCCTGAAAACCAGCTCCCTAAAAACCCGCTCCCTGAAAACCCGCTCCCTGAAAACCCGCTCCCTGAAAACCCGCTCCCTGAAAACCCGCTCCCTGAAAACCCGCTCCCTGAAAACCCGCTCCCTAAAGACCTGCTCCCTGAAAACCAGCTCCCTGAAAACCAGCTCCCTAAAGACCTGCTCCCTGAAAACCAGCTCCCTGAAAACCAGCTCCCTGAAAACCAGCTCCCTGAAAACCAGCTCCCTGAAAACCAGCTCCCTGAAAACCAGCTCCCTGAAAACCCACTCCCTAAAGACCTGCTCCCTGAAAACCAGCTCCCTAAAGACCTGCTCCCTGAAAACCAGCTCCCTGAAAACCCGCTCCCTGAAAACCCGCTCCCTGAAAACCAGCTCCCTGAAAACCCGCTCCCTGAAAACCAGCTCCCTGAAAACCCGCTCCCTGAAAACCCGCTCCCTAAAGACCTGCTCCCTGAAAACCAGCTCCCTGAAAACCCGCTCCCTGAAAACCCGCTCCCAAAACCTCTCCCTAAAACCCGCTCCCTGAAAACCAGCTCCCTGAAAACCAGCTCCCTGAAAACCCGCTCCCTGAAAACCAGCTCCCTAAAAACCAGCTCCCTGAAAACCCGCTCCCTGAAAACCCGCTCCCTGAAAACCCGCTCCCTAAAAACCTGCTCCCTGAAAACCAGCTCCCTGAAAACCCGCTCCCTGAAAACCAGCTCCCTAAAAACCAGCTCCCTGAAAACCAGCTCCCTAAAAACCAGCTCCCTGAAAACCCCGCTCCCTGAAAACCCCTCCCTAAAACCCCTCCCTACCTGCTCCCTGAAAACCAGCTCCCTAAAAACCCGCTCCCTGAAAACCAGCTCCCTGAAAACCCGCTCCCTGAAAACCCGCTCCCTGAAAACCCGCTCCCTGAAAACCAGCTCCCTGAAAACCCGCTCCCTGAAAACCAGCTCCCTGAAAACCCGCTCCCTGAAAACCAGCTCCCTAAAACCAGCTCCCTGAAAACCCGCTCCCTGAAAACCAGCTCCCTGAAAACCAGCTCCCTGAAAACCAGCTCCCTGAAAACCAGCTCCCTAAAACCTGCTCCCTAAACCCTCCCTCCACTCCCCCCCCCCAACCTGCTCCCTGAAAACCAGCTCCCTAAAACCAGCTCCCTGAAAACCCGCTCCCTAAAACCTCTCCCTAATACCAGCTCCCTAAAACCAGCTCCCTGAAAACCCACTCCCTGAAAACCAGCTCCCTGAAAACCAGCTCCCTGAAAACCCGCTCCCTGAAAACCTGCTCCCTGAAAACCAGCTCCCTGAAAACCCGCTCCCTGAAAACCAGCTCCCTGAAAACCCGCTCCCTGAAAACCCGCTCCCTGAAAACCAGCTCCCTGAAAACCAGCTCCCTGAAAACCAGCTCCCTGAAAACCCGCTCCCTAAAGACCTGCTCCCTGAAAACCAGCTCCCTGAAAACCAGCTCCCTGAAAACCCACTCCCTGAAAACCCACTCCCTGAAAACCAGCTCCCTGAAAACCAGCTCCCTGAAAACCCGCTCCCTGAAAACCAGCTCCCTGAAAACCAGCTCCCTAAAGACCCGCTCCCTGAAAACCAGCTCCCTGAAAACCCGCTCCCTGAAAACCAGCTCCCTGAAAACCAGCTCCCTGAAAACCAGCTCCCTAAAACCTGCTCCCTGAAAACCCGCTCCCTGAAAACCCGCTCCCTGAAAACCAGCTCCCTGAAAACCAGCTCCCTGAAAACCCGCTCCCTGAAAACCCGCTCCCTGAAAACCAGCTCCCTGAAAACCCGCTCCCTGAAAACCAGCTCCCTGAAAACCAGCTCCCTGAAAACCAGCTCCTGAAAACCAGCTCCCTGAAAACCAGCTCCCTGAAAACCAGCTCCCTGAAAACCAGCTCCCTGAAAACCCGCTCCCTGAAAACCAGCTCCCTGAAAACCAGCTCCCTAAAACCAGCTCCCTGAAAACCCGCTCCCTGAAAACCCGCTCCCTGAAAACCAGCTCCCTGAAAACCCGCTCCCTGAAAACCAGCTCCCCTCCCTGAAAACCAGCTCCCTAAAACCAGCTCCCTGAAAACCCGCTCCCTAAAAACCTGCTCCCTGAAAACAAGCTCCCTGAAAACCCGCTCCCTGAAAACCCGCTCCCTGAAAACCCGCTCCCTGAAAACCCGCTCCCTGAAAACCAGCTCCCTGAAAACCAGCTCCCTGAAAACCCGCTCCCTGAAAACCAGCTCCCTGAAAACCAGCTCCCTGAAAACCCGCTCCCTGAAAACCCGCTCCCTGAAAACCCGCTCCCTGAAAACCAGCTCCCTGAAAACCAGCTCCCTGAAAACCCGCTCCCTGAAAACCAGCTCCCTGAAAACCAGCTCCCTGAAAACCAGCTCCCTGAAAACCAGCTCCCTGAAAACCAGCTCCCTGAAAACCCGCTCCCTGAAAACCCACTCCCTGAAAACCCGCTCCCTGAAAACCCGCTCCCTGAAAACCAGCTCCCTAAAACCGCTCCCTGAAAACCAGCTCCCTGAAAACCCGCTCCCTGAAAACCCGCTCCCTGAAAACCAGCTCCCTGAAAACCCGCTCCCTGAAAACCAGCTCCCTGAAAACCAGCTCCCTGAAAACCCGCTCCCTGAAAACCAGCTCCCTGAAAACCCGCTCCCTGAAAACCCGCTCCCTGAAAACCAGCTACCTGAAAACCCGCTCCCTGAAAACCCGCTCCCTGAAAACCAGCTCCCTGAAAACCCGCTCCCTGAAAACCAGCTCCCTGAAAACCCGCTCCCTGAAAACCAGCTCCCTGAAAACCAGCTCCCTGAAAACCCGCTCCCTGAAAACCAGCTCCCTGAAAACCAGCTCCCTGAAAACCAGCTCCCTGAAAACCAGCTCCCTGAAAACCAGCTCCCTGAAAACCAGCTCCCTGAAAACCAGCTCCCTGAAAACCCGCTCCCTGAAAACCAGCTCCCTGAAAACCCGCTCCCTGAAAACCAGCTCCCTGAAAACCCGCTCCCTGAAAACCCGCTCCCTGAAAACCAGCTCCCTGAAAACCCGCTCCCTGAAAACCAGCTCCCTGAAAACCAGCTCCCTGAAAACCCGCTCCCTGAAAACCAGCTCCCTGAAAACCCGCTCCCTGAAAACCAGCTCCCTGAAAACCCGCTCCCTGAAAACCAGCTCCCTGAAAACCCGCTCCCTGAAAACCAGCTCCCTGAAAACCAGCTCCCTGAAAACCCGCTCCCTGAAAACCCGCTCCCTGAAAACCAGCTCCCTGAAAACCCGCTCCCTGAAAACCAGCTCCCTGAAAACCCGCTCCCTGAAAACCAGCTCCCTGAAAACCAGCTCCCTGAAAACCAGCTCCCTGAAAACCAGCTCCCTGAAAACCCGCTCCCTGAAAACCCGCTCCCTGAAAACCAGCTCCCTGAAAACCCGCTCCCTGAAAACCAGCTCCCTGAAAACCAGCTCCCTGAAAACCCGCTCCCTGAAAACCAGCTCCCTGAAAACCCGCTCCCTGAAAACCAGCTCCCTGAAAACCAGCTCCCTGAAAACCAGCTCCCTGAAAACCCGCTCCCTGAAAACCCGCTCCCTGAAAACCCGCTCCCTGAAAACCAGCTCCCTGAAAACCCGCTCCCTGAAAACCCGCTCCCTGAAAACCAGCTCCCTGAAAACCCGCTCCCTGAAAACCAGCTCCCTGAAAACCCGCTCCCTGAAAACCAGCTACCTGAAAACCCGCTCCCTGCTCCCTGAAAACCCGCTCCCTGAAAACCCGCTCCCTGAAAACCAGCTCCCTGAAAACCCGCTCCCTGAAAACCCGCTCCCTGAAAACCAGCTCCCTGAAAACCAGCTCCCTGAAAACCAGCTCCCTGAAAACCCGCTCCCTGAAAACCAGCTACCCTGAAAACCTGCTCCCTGAAAACCCGCTCCCTGAAAACCCGCTCCCTGAAAACCAGCTACCTGAAAACCCGCTCCCTGAAAACCAGCTCCCTGAAAACCCGCTCCCTGAAAACCAGCTACCTGAAAACCCGCTCCCTGAAAACCCGCTCCCTGAAAACCCGCTCCCTGAAAACCAGCTCCCTGAAAACCCGCTCCCTGAAAACCCGCTCCCTGAAAACCAGCTCCCTGAAAACCAGCTCCCTGAAAACCCGCTCCCTGAAAACCAGCTACCTGAAAACCCGCTCCCTGAAAACCCGCTCCCTGAAAGCTTCTATCAGTCAGAATCTGTTGAAACTTCATTTGGATCGGGAAGCCTCAGAAACTGTTTACAGAAACCACCGTCTGCATGATGGGCGACCAGATCCAGGTCACTGAGACCTAAGCCTAGATTCCTCAGACCTGAATCCAGGGACCAGATGAAATCTCTGATATTTGATCCGTGTTTCTCTCTGAATGTGATGAAGATCAGAGCCTCCTCCTCCTCCTCCTTCTGATCAGTACAGCTGTTCATCAATGACCTGAACTCATTGATCTCTTTGTGTCCAGGAGCCAGAACGCGGGCGTCCATCGCCGTCTCCGCGTTCGATAATTCACATCCCTTCAAACGGGGAGCCCTGACCTCTGACCCCCCAGCATCAGGACCTTCTTCTGCCAGCCTTCTGGGCCCCCTCAACCTGCATATGTACAGGTACCACACACCTGTACAGGTACCACACACACCTGCACAGGTACCATACACCTGCACAGGTACCACACACCTGCACAGGTACCACACACACCTGCACAGGTACCATACACACCTGCACAGGTACCACACACACCTGCACAGGTACCACACACACCTGCACAGGTACCACACACACCTGCACAGGTACCACACACCTGCACAGGTACCACACACACCTGCACAGGTACCACACACACCTGCACAGGTACCACACACACCTGCACAGGTACCACACACCTGCACAGGTACCACACACCTGCACAGGTACCACACACCTGCACAGGTACCACACACACCTGCACAGGTACCATACACACCTGCACAGGTACCACACACACCTGCACAGGTACCATACACACCTGCACAGGTACCATACACACCTGCACAGGTACCACACACCTGCACAGGTACCACACACACCTGCACAGGTACCACACACCTGCACAGGTAGCACACACCTGTACAGGTACCACACACCTGCACAGGTACCACACACACCTGCACAGGTACCACACACACCTGCACAGGTACCACACATCTGCAAAGGTACCACACACCTGCACAGTTACCACACATACCTGCACAGGTACCACACACACCTGCACAGGTACCACACACCTGCACAGGTACCACACACACCTGCACAGGTACCACACACACCTGCACAGGTACCACACACCTGCACAGTGACCACACACCTGCACAGGTACCACACACCTGCACAGTGACCACACACCTGCACAGGTACCACACACCTGCACAGTGACCACACACCTGCACAGGTAGCACACACACCTGCACAGGTACCACACACCTGCACAGGTAGCACACACACCTGCAAAGGTACCACACACCTGCACAGTGACCACACACCTGCACAGGTACCACACACACCTGCACAGGTACCACACACCTGCACAGGTACCACACACACCTGCACAGGTAGCACACACACCTGCACAGGTACCACACACCTGCACAGGTACCACACACCTGCACAGTGACCACACACCTGCACAGGTAGCACACACACCTGCACAGGTACCACACACCTGCACAGGTACCACACACACCTGCACAGGTACCACACACCTGTTCAGGTACCACACACCTGCACAGGTACCGAACACCTGTACAGGTACCACACACGTGCAAAGGTACCACACACCTGTATAGGTACCACACACACCTTCACAGGTACCACACACACCTGCACAGGTACCACACACACCTGCACAGGTACCACACACCTGCACAGGTACCACACACACCTGCACAGGTACCACACACCTGCACAGGTACCACACACACCTGCACAGGTACCACACACACCTGCACAGGTACCACACACCTGCACAGGTACCACACACCTGCAAAGGTACCACACACACCTGCACAGGTACCACACACCTGTACAGGTACCACACACCTGCACAGGTACCACACACACCTGCACAGGTACCACACACCTGTACAGGTACCACACACCTGCACAGGTACCACACACACCTGCACAGGTACCACACACCTGCACAGGTACCACACACCTGTTCAGGTACCACACACCTGCACAGGTACCACACACCTGTTCAGGTACCACACACCTGCACAGGTAGCACACACCTGCAAAGGTACCACACACACCTGCACAGGTACCACACACCTGCAAAGGTACCACACACACCTGCACAGGTAGCACACACCTGCAAAGGTAGCACACACCTGCAAAGGTACCACACACACCTGCACAGGTAGCACACACCTGCAAAGGTACCACACACACCTGCAAAGGTACCACACACACCTGCACAGGTACCACACACACCTGCAAAGGTACCACACACACCTGCACAGGTAGCACACACCTGCAAAGGTACCACACACACCTGCAAAGGTACCACACACACCTGCACAGGTACCACACACCTGCAAAGGTACCACACACACCTGCACAGGTACCACACACCTGCAAAGGTACCACACACACCTGCAAAGGTACCACACACCTGCAAAGGTACCACACACACCTGCATAGGTACCACACACACCTGCACAGGTACCACACACCTGCAAAGGTACCACACACACATGCACAGGTAGCACACACCTGCAAAGGTACCATACACCTGCACAGGTACCACACACCTGCACAGGTACCACACACCTGCACAGGTACCACACACACCTGCACAGGTACCATACACACCTGCACAGGTACCACACACACCTGCACAGGTACCACACACACCTGCACAGGTACCACACACCTGCACAGGTACCACACACCTGCACAGGTACCACACACACCTGCACAGGTACCACACACACCTGCACAGGTACCACACACACCTGCACAGGTACCACACACCTGCACAGGTACCACACACCTGCACAGGTACCACACACACCTGCACAGGTACCATACACACCTGCACAGGTAGCACACACCTGTACAGGTACCATACACACCTGCACAGGTACCATACACACCTGCACAGGTACCACACACACCTGCACAGGTACCATACACACCTGCACAGGTACCATACACACCTGCACAGGTACCACACACCTGCACAGGTACCACACACACCTGCACAGGTACCACACACCTGCACAGGTAGCACACACCTGTACAGGTACCACACACCTGCACAGGTAGCACACACACCTGCACAGGTACCACACACACCTGCACAGGTACCACACACCTGCAAAGGTACCACACACCTGCACAGGTACCACACACCTGCACAGGTACACACACACCTGCACAGGTACCACACACACCTGCACAGGTACCACACACCTGCACAGTGACCACACACCTGCACAGGTACCACACACCTGCACAGTGACCACACACCTGCACAGGTACCACACACCTGCACAGGTACCACACACCTGCACAGGTACCACACACACCTGCACAGGTACCACACACACCTGCACAGGTACCACACACCTGCACAGTGACCACACACCTGCACAGGTACCACACACCTGCACAGTGACCACACACCTGCACAGGTACCACACACCTGCACAGTGACCACACACCTGCACAGGTAGCACACACACCTGCACAGGTACCACACACCTGCACAGGTAGCACACACACCTGCAAAGGTACCACACACCTGCACAGGTACCACACACCTGCACAGGTACCACACACACCTGCACAGGTACCACACACCTGCACAGGTACCACACACACCTGCACAGGTAGCACACACACCTGCACAGGTACCACACACCTGCACAGGTACCACACACACCTGCACAGGTACCACACACCTGCACAGGTACCACACACCTGCACAGTGACCACACACCTGCACAGGTAGCACACACACCTGCACAGGTACCACACACCTGCACAGGTACCACACACACCTGCACAGGTACCACACACCTGTTCAGGTACCACACACCTGCACAGGTACCGAACACCTGTACAGGTACCACACACGTGCAAAGGTACCACACACCTGTATAGGTACCACACACACCTGCACAGGTACCACACACACCTGCACAGGTACCACACACACCTGCACAGGTACCACACACACCTGCACAGGTACCACACACACCTGCACAGGTACCACACACCTGCACAGGTACCACACACACCTGCACAGGTACCACACACACCTGCACAGGTACCACACACCTGCACAGGTACCACACACCTGCAAAGGTACCACACACACCTGCACAGGTACCACACACCTGTACAGGTACCACACACCTGCACAGGTACCACACACACCTGCACAGGTACCACACACCTGTACAGGTACCACACACCTGCACAGGTACCACACACACCTGCACAGGTACCACACACCTGCACAGGTACCACACACCTGTTCAGGTACCACACACCTGCACAGGTACCACACACCTGTTCAGGTACCACACACCTGCACAGGTAGCACACACCTGCAAAGGTACCACACACACCTGCACAGGTACCACACACCTGCAAAGGTACCACACACACCTGCACAGGTAGCACACACCTGCAAAGGTAGCACACACCTGCAAAGGTACCACACACACCTGCACAGGTAGCACACACCTGCAAAGGTACCACACACACCTGCAAAGGTACCACACACACCTGCACAGGTACCACACACACCTGCAAAGGTACCACACACACCTGCACAGGTAGCACACACCTGCAAAGGTACCACACACACCTGCAAAGGTACCACACACACCTGCACAGGTACCACACACCTGCAAAGGTACCACACACACCTGCACAGGTACCACACACCTGCAAAGGTACCACACACACCTGCAAAGGTACCACACACCTGCAAAGGTACCACACACACCTGCATAGGTACCACACACACCTGCACAGGTACCACACACCTGCAAAGGTACCACACACACATGCACAGGTAGCACACACCTGCAAAGGTACCACTCACACCTGCACAGGTACCACACACCTGCAAAGGTACCACACACACCTGCACAGGTACCACACACCTGTTCAGGTACCACACACCTGTTCAGGTACCACACACCTGCACAGGTAGCACACACACCTGCAAAGGTACCACACACCTGCAAAGGTACCACACACCTGCACAGGTACCACACACCTGCAAAGGTACCACACACCTGCAAAGGTACCACACACCTGCACAGGTACCACACACCTGCAAAGGTACCACACACCTGCACAGGTACCACACACCTGCAAAGGTACCACACACCTGCACAGGTACCACACACCTGCAAAGGTACCACACACACCTGCACAGGTACCACACACCTGCAAAGGTACCACACACCTGCAAAGGTACCACACACCTGCAAAGGTACCACACACACCTGCACAGGTACCACACACACCTGCTCAGGTACCACACACACACCTCTACAGGTACCTGGTCTATGACCTGGTCCAGGTCCTGGTCCTAGTCTCTGATCTGATCCTTGTCCAGGTCCAGGTCCTGGTCTCTGACCTCCTGGTGTATGAGCAGGTCCTGGAACTGGTCCAGGTCTTGGTCTCGGCCTGATGCAGGTCCAGGTAATGGTGTCGGACCAGGTCCTGATCCTGGTCCAGGTTCTGGTCCAGGTACTGGTGTTGGACCAGGTCCTGGTCCAGGCCGTGGTCTCTGACCTGATCCTGGTCAAGGTCCAGGTACCGGTGTTGGACCAGGTCCCGGTCTCTGACCTGGTCCTGGTCCAGGTCCAGATACCGGTGTTGGACCAGGTCCTGGTCTCTGACCTGGTCCTGGTCCAGGTCCTGGTCTATGACCTGGTCCAGGTCCTGGTCTCTGACCTGATCCTGGTCCAGGTCCTGGTCTATGACCTGGTCCAGGCCCTGGTCTCTGACCTGATCCTGGTCAAGGTCTTTGTCTCTGACCTGATCCTGGTCCAGGTCCTGGTCTCTGACCTGATCCTGGTCCAGGTCCTGGTCTATGATCTGGTCCAGGTCCTGGTCTATGATCAGGTCCAGGTCCCGGTCTCTGACTTCCTCCTTCTCCTCCTCCAGCCAGTCGCTCCCTGCTACTCCTCCCGCTGACTCCTCCTTCTCATCATGTATTGAGGAAGACGAGCAGGAGCATGAGACCAGCAGCCAGCCCTCCATGAGTACGTACGCCTACATCTCCCATCATGCCCTGGGACTTCAGCGGTGATGTCATCGGTTCATTTCAATGTTTTGTTTTTTTTGCAGCCACTGAGAGTTCTGGTTCTTCGTCACGTTGCCTTTCCGGCTCCACCGGCTCAGACAGCGGCTGCGTCTCCTCCCACCTCCAGGAGGTGCTGCCGGAGGAGCCCCGCCCCCGCAGCCGACCCTCCTCCTCTTTGTCTTCCTCAAACAAGCAGCACCTGAACAGCAACTTCATCTCCCAGGTGAGTGCAGCGGTCACATGACGATCAGCTTCCTCAATTAGTTCAGTGAGAGACAGATGCACAGAAGGGAAGTAAGCAAAGCAAACCAAAGCAACGGTAGAACCAGAGCATCGGTAGAACCAGAACATCGGTAGAACCAAAGCAACGGTAGAACCAGAACATCGGTAGAACCAAAGCAACGGTAGAACCAGAACATCGGTAGAGCCAAAGCAACGGTAGAACCAGAGCAACGGTAGAACCAGAACATCGGTAGAACCAAAGCAACGGTAGAACCAGAGCAACGGTAGAACCAGAACAACAGTAGAACCAGAGCAACGGTAGAACCTGAACAACGGTAGAACCAGAACAACGGTAGAACCAGAGGAACAGTAGAACCAGAGCAACGGTAGAACCAGAGGAACAGTAGAACCAGAGCAA
Source organism: Atherinomorus stipes (assembly GCA_023101725.1). Classification (NCBI taxonomy): domain Eukaryota; kingdom Metazoa; phylum Chordata; class Actinopteri; order Atheriniformes; family Atherinidae; genus Atherinomorus; species Atherinomorus stipes. Next base: position 454,357 of record JALJCO010008065.1, on the reverse strand, counting down.
CAGTAGAACCAGAGCAACGATAGAACCAGAACAACGGTAGAACCAGAACAACGGTAGAACCAGAGCAACGATAGAACCAGAGCAACGGTAGAACCAGAACAACGGTAGAACCAGAGCAACGGTAGAACCTGAACAACGGTAGAACCAGAGCAACGGTAGAACCAGAGCAACGGTACAACCAGAACAACGGTAGAACCAGAGGAACAGTAGAACCAGAGCAACGGTAGAACCTGAACAACGGTAGAACCAGAACAACGGTAGAACCAGAGCAACGGTAGAACCAGAACAACGGTAGAACCAGAGCAACGGTAGAACCACAGCAACGGTAGAACCAAAGCAACGGTAGAACCACAACAATGGTAGAACCAGAACAACAGTAGAACCAGAACATCGGTAGAACCAGAGCAACGATAGAACCAGAGCAACGGTAGAACCACAGCAACGGTAGAACCAGAGCACAGTAGAACCTGAACAACGGTAGAACCAGAACAACTGTAGAACCAGAGGAACAGTAGAACCAGAGCAACGGTAGAACCAGAACAACGGTAGAACCTGAACAACGGTAGAACCAGAACAACGGTAGAACCAGAGGAACAGTAGAACCAGAGCAACGGTAGAACCTGAACAACGGTAGAACCAGAGGAACAGTAGAACCAGAGCAACGGTAGAACCTGAACAACGGTAGAACCAGAGCAACGGTAGAACCAGAGCAACGATAGAACCAGAGCAACGGTAGAACCAGAACAACGGTAGAACCAGAGCAACGATAGAACCAGAGCAACGGTAGAACCAGAACAACGGTAGAACCAGAACAACGGTAGAACCAGAGGAACAGTAGAACCAGAGCAACGGTAGAACCAGAGCAACGGTAGAACCAGAGCAACGGTAGAACCAGAACAACGGTAGAACCAGAACAACGGTAGAACCAGAGGAACAGTAGAACCAGAGCAACAGTAGAACCTGAACAACGGTAGAACCAGAGGAACAGTAGAACCAGAGCAACGGTAGAACCAGAACAACGGTAGAACCAGAGCAACGGTAGAACCAGAACATCGGTAGAACCAAAGCAACGGTAGAACCAGAACATCGGTAGAGCCAAAGCAACGGTAGAACCAGAGCAACGGTAGAACCAGAACATCGGTAGAACCAGAACAACGGTAGAACCAGAGGAACAGTAGAACCAGAGCAACGGTAGAACCAGAGGAACAGTAGGAACCAGAGCAACAGTAGAACCAGAGCAACGATAGAACCAGAACAACGGTAGAACCAGAACAACGGTAGAACCAGAGCAACGATAGAACCAGAGCAACGGTAGAACCAGAACAACGGTAGAACCAGAGCAACGGTAGAACCTGAACAACGGTAGAACCAGAGCAACGGTAGAACCAGAGCAACGGTACAACCAGAACAACGGTAGAACCAGAGGAACAGTAGAACCAGAGCAACGGTAGAACCTGAACAACGGTAGAACCAGAACAACGGTAGAACCAGAGCAACGGTAGAACCAGAACAACGGTAGAACCAGAGCAACGGTAGAACCAGAGCAACGGTAGAACCAGAACAACGGTAGAACCAGAACAACGGTAGAACCAGAACAACCATAGAACCAGAACAACGGTAGAACCAGAGCAACGATAGAACCAGAGCAACGGTAGAACCAGAGCAACGGTAGAACCAGAGCACAGTAGAACCTGAACAACGGTAGAACCAGAACAACTGTAGAACCAGAGGAACAGTAGAACCAGAGCAACGGTAGAACCAGAACAACGGTAGAACCTGAACAACGGTAGAACCAGAACAACGGTAGAACCAGAGGAACAGTAGAACCAGAGCAACGGTAGAACCTGAACAACGGTAGAACCAGAGGAACAGTAGAACCAGAGCAACGGTAGAACCTGAACAACGGTAGAACCAGAGCAACGGTAGAACCAGAGCAACGATAGAACCAGAGCAACGGTAGAACCAGAACAACGGTAGAACCAGAGCAACGATAGAACCAGAGCAACGGTAGAACCAGAACAACGGTAGAACCAGAACAACGGTAGAACCAGAGGAACAGTAGAACCAGAGCAACGGTAGAACCAGAGCAACGGTAGAACCAGAGCAACGGTAGAACCAGAACAACGGTAGAACCAGAACAACGGTAGAACCAGAGGAACAGTAGAACCAGAGCAACAGTAGAACCTGAACAACGGTAGAACCAGAGGAACAGTAGAACCAGAGCAACGGTAGAACCAGAACAACGGTAGAACCAGAGCAACGGTAGAACCTGAACAACGGTACAACCAGAACAACGGTAGAACCAGAGGAACAGTAGAACCAGAGTAACGGTAGAACCAGAGCAACGATAGAACCAGAGCAACGGTAGAACCAGAACAACGGTAGAACCAGAGCAACGGTAGAACCAGAGCAACGGTAGAACCTGAACAACGGTAGAACAAGAACAACGGTAGAACCAGAACAACGGTAGAACCTGAACAACGGTAGAACCAGAACAACGGTAGAACCAGAACAACGGTAGAACCAGAGCAACGGTAGAACCTGAACAACGGTAGAACCAGAACAACGGTAGAACCAGAGGAACAGTAGAACCAGAGCAACGGTAGAACCAGAGCAACGGTAGAACCAGAGCAACGGTAGAAACAGAGCAACAGTAGAACCAGAGCAACGGTAGAACCAGAACAACGGTAGAACCAGAACAACGGTAGAACCAGAGCAACGGTAGAACCAGAGCAACGATAGAACCAGAACAACGGTAGAACCAGAACAACCGTAGAACCAGAACAACGGTAGAACCAGAGCAACGATAGAACCAGAGCAACGGTAGAACCAGAGCAACGGTAGAACCTGAACAACGGTAGAACAGAACAACGGTAGAACCAGAGGAACAGTAGAACCAGAGCAACGGTAGAACCAGAACAACGGTAGAACCAGAGCAACGGTAGAACCAGAGCAACGGTAGAACCAGAACAACGGTAGAACCAGAGCAACGGTAGAACCAGAACAACGGTAGAACCAGAACAACGGTACAACCAGAGCAACGGTAGAACCAGAACAACGGTAGAACCAGAGCAACGGTAGAACCAGAGCAACGGTAGAACCAGAGTAACGGTAGAACCAGAACAACGGTAGAACCAGAGCAACGGTAGAACCAGAACAACGGTAGAACCAGAGGAACAGTAGAACCAGAGCAACGGTAGAACCTGAACAACGGTAGAACCAGAGCAACGGTAGAACCAGAGCAACGGTAGAACCAGAGGAACGGTAGAACCAGAACAACGGTAGAACCAGAGCAACGGTAGAACCAGAACAACGGTAGAACCAGAACAACGGTAGAACCAGAGGAACGGTAGAACCAGAGCAACAGTAGAACCAGAGCAACAGTAGAACCAGAGCAACGGTAGAACCTGAACAACGGTAGAACCAGAGGAACAGTAGAACCAGAGCAACGGTAGAACCTGAACAACGGTAGAACCAGAGCAACGGTAGAACCAGAGCAACGATAGAACCAGAGCAACGGTAGAACCAGAACAACGGTAGAACCAGAGCAACGATAGAACCAGAGCAACGGTAGAACCAGAACAACGGTAGAACCAGAGCAACGATAGAACCAGAGCAACGGTAGAACCAGAACAACGGTAGAACCAGAACAACGGTAGAACCAGAGGAACAGTAGAACCAGAGAAACGGTAGAACCTGAACAACGGTAGAACCAGAGCAACGGTAGAACCAGAACAACGGTAGAACCAGAACAACGGTAGAACCAGAGGAACAGTAGAACCAGAGCAACGGTAGAACCTGAACAACGGTAGATCCAGAACAACGGTAGAACCAGAACAACGGTAGAACCAGAGGAACAGTAGAACCAGAGCAACGGTAGAACCTGAACAACGGTAGAACCAGAGGAACAGTAGAACCAGAGCAACGGTAGAACCAGAGCAACGGTAGAACCAGAACAACGGTAGAACCAGAGCAACGGTAGAACCTGAACAACGGTAGAACCAGAACAACGGTAGAACCAGAGGAACAGTAGAACCAGAGCAACGGTAGAACCAGAGCAACGATAGAACCAGAGCAACGGTAGAACCAGAACAACGGTAGAACCAGAGCAACGGTAGAACCAGAGCAACGGTAGAACCTGAACAACGGTAGAACCAGAACAACGGTAGAACCAGAACAACGGTAGAACCAGAGCAACGGTAGAACCTGAACAACGGCAGAACCAGAACAACAGTAGAACCAGAGGAACAGTAGAACAAGAGCAACGGTAGAACCAGAGCAACGGTAGAACCAGAACAACGGTAGAACCAGAGCAACGGTAGAACCAGAGCAACGGTAGAACCTGAACAACGGTAGAACCAGAACAACGGTAGAACCAGAACAACGGTAGAACCAGAGCAACGGTAGAACCTGAACAACGGTAGAACCAGAACAACGGTAGAACCAGAGGAACAGTAGAACCAGAGCAACGGTAGAACCAGAGCAACGGTAGAAACAGAACAACGGTAGAACCAGAACAACGGTAGAACCAGAGCAACGGTAGAACCTGAACAACGGTAGAACCAGAACAACGGTAGAACCAGAGCAACGGTAGAACCAGAGCAACGGTAGAACCAGAACAACGGTAGAACCAGAACAACCATAGAACCAGAACAACGGTAGAACCAGAGCAACGATAGAACCAGAACAACAGTAGAACCAGAGCAACGGTAGAACCAGAGCAACGGTAGAACCTGAACAACGGTAGAACCAGAACAACGGTAGAACCAGAACAACGGTAGAACCAGAGCAACGGTAGAACCAGAGCAACGGTAGAACCAGAACAACGGTAGAACCAGAACAACCATAGAACCAGAACAACGGTAGAACCAGAGCAACGATAGAACCAGAACAACAGTAGAACCAGAGCAACGGTAGAACCAGAGCAACGGTAGAACCAGAACAACGGTAGAACCAGAGCAACGGTAGAACCTGAACAACGGTAGAACCAGAACAACGGTAGAACCAGAGGAACGGTAGAACCAGAGCAACGGTAGAACCAGAACAACGGTAGAACCAGAGCAACGGTAGAACCAGAGCAACGGTAGAACCAGAACAACCGTAGAACCAGAACAACCGTAGAACCAGAGGAACGGTAGAACCAGAGCAACGGTAGAACCTCAACAACGGTAGAACCTGAACAACGGTAGAACCAGAACAACGGTAGAACCAGAACAACGGTAGAACCTGAACAACGGTAGAACCAGAACAACGGTAGAACCAGAACAACGGTAGAACCTGAACAACGGTAGAACCAGAACAACGGTAGAACCAGAGGAACAGTAGAACCAGAGCAACGGTAGAACCAGAGCAACGATAGAACCAGAGCAACGGTAGAACCAGAACAACAGTAGAACCAGAGCAACGGTAGAACCTGAACAACGGTAGAACCAGAACAACGGTAGAACCAGAGCAACGGTAGAACCAGAACAACGGTAGAACCAGAGCAACGGTAGAACCAGAGCAACGGTAGAACCAGAACAACGGTAGAACCAGAGCAACGGTAGAACCAGAGCAACGGTAGAACCAGAACAACGGTAGAACCAGAGCAACGGTAGAACCAGAACAACGGTAGAACCAGAGCAACGGTAGAACCAGAACAACAGTAGAACCAGAACAACAGTAGAACCAGAGCAACGGTAGAACCAGAGCAACGGTAGAACCAGAGCAACGGTAGAACCTGAACAACGGTAGAACCAGAACAACGGTAGAACCAGAGGAACAGTAGAACCAGAGCAACGGTAGAACCTGAACAACGGTAGAACCAGAACAACGGTAGAACCAGAGGAACAGTAGAACCAGAGCAACGGTAGAACCAGAACAACGGTAGAACCAGAGCAACGGTAGAACCAGAACAACGGTAGAACCAGAGGAACTGTAAAACCAGAGGAACGGTAGAACCAGAACAACGGTAGAACCAGAACAACGGTAGAACCAGAGGAACGGTAGAACCTGAACAACGGTAGAACCAGAGCAACGGTAGAACCAGAGGAACAGTAGAACCAGAGCAACGGTAGAACCAGAACAACGGTAGAACCAGAGCAACGGTAGAACCAGAACAACGGTAGAACCAGAGGAACGGTAAAACCAGAGGAACGGTAGAACCAGAACAACGGTAGAACCAGAACAACGGTAGAACCAGAGCAACGGTAGAACCAGAGCAACGGTAGAACCAGAACAACGGTAGAACCAGAGGAACGGTAAAACCAGAGGAACGGTAGAACCAGAACAACGGTAGAACCAGAACAACGGTAGAACCAGAGCAACGGTAATAGTTTTTCTAGGATGAAGGTCTGATTTGCCCTTCGTTAACATTAACATCATCATCATCATCATCATCATCATCATCACGTGTCCTCTGCCTTCAGTCCCGTTTGTCTTCAAGAAACTTTAGTCATCATCACCAGGTGTCCCTGTCTGTGATGATGTCATCAGAGATGCTGTGGTCACATGACCTGTTGTCATCCTCAGAAACCTTCCTCAGTCCTCGGCCCCACCACCATCATCTGATCTTCATCGTAGCATCCTCTTCCTCAGGACGCTGCTGTGAGTCGTGACCTGTGACATCATCGTTCACAAACATGTTTGTTTGTATGTTTATCTGACCGTTGCTCACTCACCACGTCTCTGCAGGTCTGCTGCTGCTCGCGTCTGGAGGAGGTCGCCTTAGACCTGGTCCAGGACCAGTCTGCAGGTGTAAGACCAGGTCCAGGACCAGTCTGCAGGTGTAAGACCTGGTTCAGGACCAGTCTGCAGGTGCTAGACCTGGTTCAGGACCAGTCTGCAGGTGCTGGACCCGGTCCAGGACCAGTCTGCAGGTGTAAGACCTGGTCCAGGACCAGTCTGCAGGTGTAAGACCAGGTCCAGGACCAGTCTGCAGGTGTAAGACCTGGTTCAGGACCAGTCTGCAGGTGCTAGACCTGGTTCAGGACCAGTCTGCAGGTGCTGGACCCGGTCCAGGACCAGTCTGCAGGTGTAAGACCTGGTCCAGGACCAGTCTGCAGGTGTAAGACCAGGTCCAGGACCAGTCTGCAGGTGTAAGACCTGGTTCAGGACCAGTCTGCAGGTGCTAGACCTGGTTCAGGACCAGTCTGCAGGTGCTGGACCCGGTCCAGGACCAGTCTGCAGGTGTAAGACCTGGTCCAGGACCAGTCTGCAGGTGTGAGACCTGGTCCAGGACCAGTCTGCAGGTGTAAGACCTGGTCCAGGACCAGCCTGCAGGTGTTAGACCAGGTCCAGGACCAGTCTGCAGGTGTTAGACCTGGTCCAGGACCAGTCTGCAGGTGTAAGACCTGGTCCAGGACCAGTCTGCAGGTGCTACACCTGGTCCAGGACCAGTCTGGAGGTGTGAGACCTGGTCCAGGACCAGTCTGCAGGTGTGAGACCTGGTCCAGGACCAGCCTGCAGGTGTTAGACCTGGTCCAGGACCAGCCTGCAGGTGCTAGACCTGGTCCAGGACCAGTCTGCAGGTGTGAGACCAGGTCCAGGACCAGTCTGCAGGTGCTAGACCTGGTCCAGGACCAGTCTGCAGGTGTGAGACCCGGTCCAGGACCAGTCTGCAGGTGCTAGACCTGGTCCAGGACCAGTCTGCAGGTGTAAGACCAGGTCCAGGACCAGTCTGCAGGTGTGAGACCCGGTCCAGGACCAGTCTGCAGGTGTGAGACCTGGTCCAGGACCAGTCTGCAGGTGTAAGACCTGGTTCAGGACCAGTCTGCAGGTGTTAGACCTGGTCCAGGACCAGCCTGGAGGTGTTGGACCTGGTTCAGGACCAGTCTGCAGGTGCTGGACCCGGTCCAGGACCAGCCTGCAGGTGTGAGACCTGGTCCAGGACCAGTCTGCAGGTGTAAGACCTGGTCCAGGACCAGTCTGCAGGTGTGAGACCTGGTCCAGGACCAGTCTGCAGGTGTGAGACCAGGTCCAGGACCAGTCTGCAGGTGTGAAACCTGGTCCAGGACCAGTCTGCAGGTGTAAGACCTGGTCCAGGACCAGCCTGCAGGTGTGAGACCTGGTCCAGGACCAGTCTGCAGGTGTGAGACTAGGTCCAGGACCAGTCTGCAGGTGTTAGACCTGGTCCAGGACCAGTCTGCAGGTGTGAGACCTGGTCCAGGACCAGTCTGCAGGTGTAAGACCAGGACCAGCCTGCAGGTGTAAGACCAGGTCCAGGACCAGTCTGCAGGTGTAAGACCAGGTCCTGGACCAGCCTGCAGGTGTTAGACCTCGTCCAGGACCAGTCTGCAGGTGTAAGACCAGGTCCAGGACCAGCCTGCAGGTGTAAGACCTGGTCCAGGACCAGTCTGCAGGTGTGAGACCTGGTCCAGGACCAGTCTGCAGGTGTGAGACCCGGTCCAGGACCAGTCTGCAGGTGTAAGACCTGGTCCAGGACCAGTCTGCAGGTGTAAGACCAGGTCCAGGACCAGTCTGCAGGTGTGAGACCCGGTCCAGGACCAGTCTGCAGGTGTAAGACCTGGTCCAGGACCAGTCTGCAGGTGTGAGACCTGGTCCAGGACCAGTCTGCAGGTGTTAGACCTGGTCCAGGACCAGTCTGCAGGTGTTAGACCTGGTCCAGGACCAGTCTGCAGGTGTTAGACCTGGTCCAGGACCAGGACTGACTGTACATGTGTGTAAATAAAAACACGGCTGTTGAAACTTTTCATACTTGAACAATAAAAATGTTTGAAAACAGATTCTGAGTTTCAAAACCTGCAGAGATGCTCAGGACCCCAGAAACCACCCAGAACCGGTCCACATGGTCCATATGGTCCACATGGTCCACATGGTCCACAAGGTCCACATGGTCTACATGGTCCACATGGTCCACATGGTCCACATGGTCCACATGGTCCACAAGGTCCACATGGTCCATATGGTCCACAAGGTCCACATGGTCCACATGGTCCACATGGTCCACATGGGTCCACATGGTCCACATGGTCCACAAGGTCCACATGGTCCACATGGTCCACATGGTCCACAAGGTCCACATGGTCCACATGGTCCACATGGTCTACAAGGTCCACATGGTCCAAGGTCCCACAAGGTCCACATGGTCCACATGGTCCACAAGGTCCCACATAGGTCCACATGGTCCACATGGTCCACAAGGTCCACATGGTCCATATGGTCCACATGGTCCACATGGTCCACATGGTCCACATGGGTCCACATGGTCCACATGGTCCACATGGTCCACAAGGTCCACATGGTCCACATGGTCCACATGGTCCACAAGGTCCACATGGTCCACATGGTCCACATGGTCCACAAGGTCCACATGGTCCATATGGTCCACATGGTCCACATGGTCCACAAGGTCCACATGGTCCATGGGTCCACATGGTCCACATGGTCCCACGGTCCATATGGTCTACATGGTCCCCATGGTCCACATGGTCCACAAGGTCCACATGGTCCACATGGTCACATGGTCCACATGGTCCACATGGTCACATGGTCACATGGTCCACATGGTCCACATGGGTCCACATGGTCCACAAGGTCCACATGGTCCATATGGTCCACATGGTCCACATGGTCCACATTGTCCACATGGTCCACATGGTCCACATGGTCCATATGGTCCACATGGTCCACATGGTCCACATGGTCCACATGGTCCACAAGGTCCACATGGTCCACATGGTCCACATGGTCCACATGGTCCCAAGGTCCACAAGGTCCCCATGGTCCACATGGTCCACATGGTCCACAAGGTCCACATGGTCCATATGGTCCACATGGTCCACATGGTCCACATGGTCCACATGGTCCACAAGGTCCACATGGTCCACATGGTCCACAAGGTCCACATGGTCCACATGGTCCCATGGTCCACATGGTCCACAAGGTCCACATGGTCCATATGGTCCACATGGTCCATATGGTCCACATGGTCCACATGGTCCACATGGTCCACATGGTCCACAAGGTCCACATGGTCCACATGGTCCACAAGGTCCACATGGTCCACATGGTCCACATGGTCCACATGGTCCACATGGTCCACATGGTCCACAAGGTCCACATGGTCCACATGGTCCACATGGTCCACATGGTCCACATGGTCCACAAGGTCCACATGGTCCACATGGTCCACATGGTCCACATGGTCCACAAGGTCACATGGTCCACATGGTCCACATCCATCTTTACATCTGTGTGAAAAAGTGTCTCCTCCTCCTTTTACGTTTGTCCCTAAAATGTTTCAGATCATCAAACACATTTAAATATCAGACAAAGTGACGCAAACAGCAAATGCAGTTTTTAAATGGAGGTTTTTATCAGTCGGTCAAACGTGAGGAAAAAAAAGGAAAAAAGGAAAAAAGGGTTTTATTTTACCAAACATTAACTTGACAAATACGGCCATTAAAAGAGGTCAAAGGAACAAAACCTTCGTGAAGTCCTAATGCAAACTGAACACGGCGAAACGAACCAACGAAGAATCAAACCTACCCGAACAAAGAAGCAGAACTTAAATCTGGCTGATCAGACCAGTTTCTCACACATGGGGGGGGGACGACCCCCGTATGGACGAAACATGATCTAAGAGTCCGTTTCACTACGAAAAACTAAATTAACAGAAAGGAACCAAGTAAGTAAAATACTGGAATCCAAAAGTATACATCTAAATATTTAAAGAATAAACTAAACATCTGCCCCCTCAACAGGGAGCCAAGTTGGTGCAGGCCTCGCGTGGCCCCCCAGCACCGGAAACAAGAGAACAAACGTTAAACAAAAGCAAACAAAGATGAATACAAATAAAACAGCCGGTAAAAAAGTGTCAAACACGTCAACATTTTCCTCAGAAAACATGTTTCTAGCAGAAATAACACGAAGAAATGGAGACAAAAAGACGTGAAAGCCCAGAAAGCAGCTGGAGTCTGTGAGTATTTAGAAAGTAATCCTGTCCCCTATCAGAGCAAAGTAATATCAGCTGCTTTAGTCCTGATTGATGCCCTTCAATCAATCCATCAATCAATCCAACCATTTTAACATCCAACCATCCATCCATCTATACATCCAACCATCCATCTATACATCCAACCATCCATCCATCTATACATCCAACCATTTTAACATCCAACCATCCATCCATCCATCCATCCATCTATACATCCAACCATCCATCCAATTATACATTCATTCATCCATCCAACCATCCAACCATCCATCTATACATCCAACCATCAATCATTCCATCAATCAATCCAACCATTTTAACATCCAACCATCCATCCATCTATACATCCAACCATCCATCCAATTATACATTCATTCATCCATCCAACCATCCAACCATCCATCTATACATCCAACCATCAATCATTCCATCAATCAATCCAACCATTTTAACATCCAACCATCCATCCATCCATCCATCTATACATCCAACCATCCATCCAATTATACATTCATTCATCCATCCAACCATCCAACCATCCATCTATACATCCAACCACCCATCCATCTCTACATCCAACCATCAATCCATCCATCCAACCATCCATCTATACATCCAACCATCCATCCATCTATACATCCAACCATCAATCATCCATCCAACCATCCATCTATACATCCAACCATCAATCAATCCAACCATTTTAACATCCAACCATCCATCCATCCATCCATATATCTATACATCCAACCATCCATCCAATTATACATTCATTCATCCATCCAACCATCCATCTATCCATCTTTACACCCATCCATCCATCCATCTATACGTCCATTTATACATCCAACCATCCATCCATCCATTTATCTATAAATCATTTAACCATCCAACTTTACATCCAACCATCCATCCATCTATACATCCAACCATCCATCCATCTATACATCCATTCATCCAACCATCCATCTATACATCCATCCATACATCCAACCAACCATCCACCCATTCATCCATCTCAACATACAACCATCCATCTATCACTCCAAACATCCATCCAACCATCCATCCAACCATCCATCTATACATCCAACCATCCAACCATCCATCCATCTAACCATCCATCCATCTAAACATACAACCATCCATCCATCAATCTATACATCCAACCATCAATCCAACCATCTTAACATCCAACCATCCACCTATACTTCCATTTACACATCCAACCATCCATTTATACATCCAACCATCCACCTATACTTCCATTTATACATCCAACCATCCATCTATACGCCCATTTATACATCCAACCATCCATCCATACATTTATCTATAAATCATTTAACCATCCAACTTTACATCCAACCATCCATCTATACATCCATCCATACATCCAACCAACCATCCACCCATTCATCCATCTCAACATACAACCATCCATCTATCACTCCAAACATCCATCCAACCATACATCTATACATCCAACCATCCATCCATACATCCAACCTTCCATCCATCCATCTTTACATCTCTCCATCCATCTATACATCCAACCATCCATCCATCCATCTAACCATCCATCCATCTAAACATACAGCCATCCATCCATTCATTTATACATCCAACCATCCACCTATACTTCCATTTACACATCCAACCATCCATTTATACATCCAACCATCCATCTATACGCCCATTTATACATCCAACCATCCATCTTTACTCCCATCTATACATCCAACCATCTATGCATCCAACCATCCATCCAATTATACATTCATCCATCCATCCATCTTTACACCCATCCATCCATGCATCTATACATCCAACCATCCATCCATCAATACATCCATCCATCTATACATCCAACCATCCATCTATACATCCATCTGTCTATACATCAAACCATCCATCCATCCATCTATACATTCATCTATAAATCATTTAACCATCCAACTTTACATCTAACCATCCATCCACATACACATCCTTCCATCTATACATCCAACCATCCATCCATCTATACATCCATCCATTTATACATCCAACCATCCATCCATCTATACATCCATCCATTTATACATCCAACCATCCACCTATACTTCCATTTATACATCCAACCATCCACCTATACTTCCATTTATACATCCATCCATCCATCCATCCATCCATCCAACCATCCATCCATCTGTACATCTATACATCCAACCATCCAAACAACTATACATCCAACCATCCATCCATCTATCCATCCATCCATCCATCCATCCATCTCATACATCCAACTATCCTTCCACCATTATACATTCATCCATCCATCCATCTATACATCCAACCATACATCCATCTATACATCCAACCATCCATCCATCAATACATCCAACTATCCTTCCAATTATACATTCATCCATCCATCCATCTATACATCCAACCATACATCTATGCATCCATCCATCCATCTGTCTATACATCAAACCATCCATCCATTCATCCATCCATCTATACATCCAACCATCCATCCATCTATACATCCATCCATTTATACATCCAACCATCCACCTATACTTCCATTTATACATCCATCCATCCATCTATACATCATCTATACATCCATGTTCCTGCTGCTTGTCCAGGATCAGGACATCATTCCAGTGGGGACACGTCGTCCCTCCAGCGTGTCCGGAGTCGTCGTCGGGTTGAGGTGATGCCTCTGAAAAGTCATCGCGGTTCAGTGAGGAACCGAGCGTTACTCTGATGCTGCGTTCACATGCAGTCGGATAGACGGCCGTCGGTAACAAACCAGGTGTCATTTTAATCCCAGTAGCTGAGAGAGACGGTAAATCATGGGTCAGGGAAAACAATACGACATCACCATGACAACAGATCAGAGACGGGCCTGACGTCACTGCAACTGACAGACCACTCTTCATGTAACACTTTGAATCCAGGAATATATGTGAGTATTACAGTCGGAGCTCTGCATCAGTGGCATTCATAATGAAACATCTGAAGTTAGAAATCATTAAAAATTATTTTAGGAGAATCTTCAATGACCTGAAGAAAGTATTTATTCTTTCTCCAACGTTCTTCCCAACAACTTTGTTCTTGAATCCCACTTACGAACCTTTTATATAAACTGTGTCATCCACTGACATCCTGGTGTGTTCACTTGTTGGAGCAGAACAAACTGCGACCTGTCAGAGCACCGGACAGAAGGGTGATGTGGTCCTGACTCAGACCTGCTGCTGAGATCAGGAGGATTTAGGATTCTGTCTGTAGCCTGAAGTCGTTTTTATGCCAGAAATTCATCACGTGACGGTTTAACAAGTCGATGATGAGATGGTCAGCCTTCAGCTCACATGCTCTCAATTATTCGTCTCATCCATCCGTCCATCAGTTTTCCTGCAGGCGGAGCCTCACATGACCTTTTATGGGCATTTACATGTATACATAATGTGTGTGTGTATATACATATATCTGTATATATATATATATATATACACACACAGATATATATCTATATGGAGACGTGTAAACATATATGTGTGTGTGTTTATAATATATTTGCAAATAAATGTTTAAATGAAATTAAATATATAACATATATACACACACACATATATATATATATGTATACATATATATGTATACATACACATATATATATATATATATATATATGTGTATGTATATATATATATATATAACATATATATATATATATATATATATACATATGTGTATGTATACATATATATATATATATGTATACATATATATATATATATATATATATATATATATATATATATATATATATATACATGTGTATTTGTCAAGTTGGATGTGTATTTTGTTAAATGTCAAGTTGCTTGTTATGCATAATGCCTGGGGGAGTTCAGACTATGGACAGGGGACTCTGTAAAGTCATGGTGGAAAACTCCTGCACCTAGACGATGCCTGCAGGTGGCTTCAATCATCCAATCAGCTGATTGAAGGAGGAGCAGTTCACCACCTTCAAAAGGAGCTCTGCACTGGTGAGGAGGGGAGCAGACAGCGGAGCTGATGCAGGAGATCGCTGGACAGGACAAAGGAGCGGGTAACCCGTTACGTTGTGTTTTACTAGTCTGGTACTCCAACCAGAATAGTACTTTTTTTTTTTTTTAGCTTGAACTGGTGCCAGGAGCCCCAACTCCCATAGCAGGAGGGAGCTGGACTATTAAGAACTTCCCTTTGAACAATTGCCCCCTTGTGACATCCACTCCTTGGTGTTGAATTGTTTGACCTTTGGTGATTTTATGTTTGATCTTTGGTGTTGTGCATGTTTGGGGTTGGAGTAGTCCTAAGGGGGGGTGGGATAGTGTTCAGAGGGAACTAAGTTTTTGCTCCCCCTAGTGGTGGTTCTAACCTTGTTGCTTAGCTCCTGGGTATTTGTCTTTTTAATAAAGCCTTAAAACTTTCACGCCTACGTGCTGTCTCTTGCTCTGGAGGATCTGGTGACTGGTCGGGGAATAATCACGACATATGAAGAGTTCTTTTCCAAAACGAGTTAACCACCATTTAGAAAAAACGGAGGTAACCGCTTCTGCAAAGAAACTCTTCATTTACTATTGGAATATTTTCACCAAATCACACTCACATGATGTAGAGGGCTTTAATTATGTCAAATGGAGATAGGAGGTTTGTACCTGACAGCAACGAAAAGCAGTTAAACACAGTTTCTTTCACTGAATTATAATTTTGGAAATTTTTATTTTCTTATTTGAATTACTGTTGTGAATTTAGCTTTTTCTTTATTTGGAAGGTCTGAATAATCTTGAGTATAACTTTATATATAAAATCTGAGAAAGGGGGCGTGGTCAGGTAGAAGGGGCGTGGCTTATTCCAGCTGCCAGTCAGATTAAACTACAATTCAGCAGCAATATCTTGTCTCAATTATAAAGTAGAAAATGTGTTTATTCGTTGTCCAGTTTTGGGGGTTTTATGGTAAATTTAACGAGCGACCGCAGAACTTCAGATTTTCCGGGTTCTGCGTCTCCATCCAGCAGCTTTATTTGACTTTTTCTGATTACAAAGATGAAATAAAGATGTTGAATGAAAAGTATCCAGCAGCAGCAGCGCTGCGTTGCCATGGTGACCCTGTGATGGGAGGTGAAGGTCTGCTGAGGACTCCGAGTCCAGGATGATCCATCAGTGTCGGTCTTTATCCGGTTCAACCTGGACGTCCTCGTGCCGGATCCAGGAGCCCAGCGTAGTCCCCTATCCAGCACCGGGTCTGCAGGTCCACAATCCGGATCCAGGAGCCCAGCGTAGTCCTCTATCCAGCACCGGGTCTGCAGGTCCACAATCCGGATCCAGGAGCCCAGCGTAGTCCTCTATCCAGCACCGGGTCTGCAGGTCCACAATCCGGATCCAGGAGCCCAGCGTAGTCCTCTATCCAGCACCGGGTCTGCAGGTCCACAATCCGGATCCAGGAGCCCAGCGTAGTCCTCTATCCAGCACCGGGTCTGCAGGTCCACAATCCGGATCCAGGAGCCCAGCGTAGTCCTCTATCCAGCACCGGGTCTGCAGGTCCACATCTGTGGTTTCGGTTCTCCGGTTTCTGCTGCTGCAGTTCAGTCAGACTCTGAGACCACTTCAGGTCCAGCTGGGAGTTTTCAGTGTGGAGCCAGTTTGCGTCACCATGGCAACCATTGCTTTAATCCTCTGGTCTGAGCGTCGTTGTTCTTCAGGTTTTCTGCTCTCGCTGAAACACCTGCTGCTGATTGGCCAATCACAGCGACGTGACCTGATGATGTCATCACGCAAAAAACTAAAACAAATATAAAACAAGTTTATTTAAAAATGCTTCATGTTTCCATGACAACAAAGTTAATGAGGAAGACTTGGACCGACAGTGATGTGAAAACAAACAATAA